>JAHDVE020010219.1:0-182066 GCA_022606495.2 Halesus radiatus
TTTAAAATTAATTTATTGACATATCGAATTGCAAACACTGCAACACCGAGAACGTATTCGTTATCATGAAATACGTTTTAAATCCAGATTTTTTTTTATAAGAAATCGGCAGACTCAAACATTTTCTCAGAAAATACGTGTGTATTCAATTAAGCTCCCTTAAAACAACCACGAATTTCCGCACCACATCCTGCGTGCACTTTGCCGAGGATTTCCCCCTATTTCCCATAAATTTCCCTTTCGTAAATTGAATCAAGTTTTATAGCACTTAATCAAAAAAGAAATTGCATCTCACACTAATTCGATGAGTGATTTTTTTACAAGCATTCTTTAATTATGATTGACAAATCGTTACCGCCATGGAAGGAAACAGTAATTATTGGATTTTGCTAATAGAGCTGAAGTAACGAAATTCTTCTAATTGTCTGAAAATATTTTTTCTACGTCACTTGGGAATTTTAAATCTAAAGATAGAAAGAATTTTAATTCTCCATTTCACTTCACTTAACTTTTTTGGTTAAATTCTATATCATAATTAAAAGATAAAATCATTTCTAATTTTCAAAGTTTTATTTTATCGAGATTGGGAACAGTAAATAAAGGGAAATTTAGTAATGAAATATTAGAAAAATATCTTATCATAGGCTTAATTATTTCAAGTACTGCTGTGTTTTTTTACATTAACTCCACATAGGAGGCCTTGAGAAAAATAATTTCCTTCAGAGCCTACGTCATCTTTGGGAATGCTGTGTTAAGGGTATTTTTAAGGAAAGGAAGGAGAAGAACTTCTGGAAAGGAAAAAGAATGAGAGGTGGGTAGGATTCTCGTGGTCAATGCGTCTAGGAGTGACGGACGCATTAATCCACCCCTCGTACTGGTGATCGGTCGAGAGAGTCCGGCTGGAGAAGTCAAAGGGTCTCTCTCAACTGGCCTCTCTCGATCCAGCCCACCACGTAACTAGTGGACAGACGCATTCTTCGCCTAGATAAAGCTTACCCTATGAATCCGAGAATCCCTGCTAAGTAACCAAAGGTGGCAAACCACTTGTGGCAGAGATTATCCAATATTTTTTTCACGGGACGGTGGTACCCATACCCGCCTCGCAAATAGAAATTTTTTTGACCCTGAATGTTGTTTTTACACCCACCGGACACTTATATTATCTTCCACACATAATGTTTACTTTATAATAGTACGTTTTAATATTTTATGATTCGCAGACTTCTTAGATTTGAGCCAAGAATAATGTCACTCCACCGAGGAGGTTGCCGGTGAAAATTATTCCTTTAAAAAATAACCAATAGGAACAATCAAATTTGGTTGAGAAATCAGCAATGCGTCTTGATCTCTTTCGGAATACCTATCATACCCTTAAACATCGAAAAACACTTGATTATTGTCTAGATTTGTAAACTACCCTTGGTATTGAACTAAAAGAGAAAGTGAAAAAACTTGTGAAGTCACTGTCTTGCTAATTATTTATATCAAGACATCGATGTAAATATCACAGATGTCCTGCGAATGCGACCAAAATGCGGCTCCAACGCTCTACACAGGGTGAACCGCGAGGCTCGCTCAATCAGCTAAAGGCAACCTGGCCACTTAGTACTTCAGCTACTTCCTCAGCCGGTAAACACGGACCACCGATCACGATCACCTTGTTTTATTTTCCCCTCTGGCGCTGATTAATTTCAAAGTGTCCATAAAAGGGACGGACCTAGAAATGTATGGACGAATCAGCTGCTTACGTTGTTGGGCGCTAAAACTGGTGAATCTCAAAATTCTGAATATTTTGCAATGCAATTTTCGTTCGGCTTCATAATATGGTATAAATAATTGGAAATGCATAACATAATTTTAATTCTAATTGACTCATCATTATACTGAGTGTGACCGAGACACTAACTCGGAATCTCCTATCTATCCGGGAATGGCGCATTTGCCACTTTTCCAACCCAGAACTCAAAAATGTCCCTAAACACCGCTATATAGGCTGATAACTCAAGCCATACCACAATTGATTTATCTATAAATTCTATATACTTACGGGTAGCTAGGAGAATGTATAAGGTTTCTAAAGACAAAAATCCTCAAACTGTAATATTTAAATTCTATGAAATACATTGCAAAATGTCTGAAAATAGGTGCAGTTTGAAAACCAGTGAAAGCGATATTGAACGTTTTACCTAAAAATTCAGAACGTATTAGATATTGTATTTAAAAAAATATGGTGTGAGGATTATTGCCTTTTGAAACCTTATATATTTTCCTATCTAGGCATATAGAATTTATGGATAAATCATTCGTAGTATTTCTAGAGTTAGCAACCCGCAAAGTGTGTATCTTTGAGTGCTGACCGTTAAGCGTAATTTTTAACAATCACGTATTTCTTTAAAATTTTTGATATCTATTCTTATTTCAATTTTCATGTATTCCGTTATTTTGGTATCCATCTTTACTCTCGGTCACAACTGTACAAATTTTGTCTTTGTAATTTTCAATTGAAGACCAGTCAATATTGTATTGAAGTGTATATCTTTAGAAAGGTAATTTCAAATAAAAAATAATCCAATTTTATTTTAAACGCATTATTCACCCATTAATGTTTTTTAGACAATAAATGCGCTAAAATTAAAAAAAAAAAAAAATTGGCTGATAATATTTTCTTAGATGACTTGCAGCATCCATACCATTCTGAACTCCGTTATAAAAGCGACGGACGGCGATCGGAAATAGTTTTATGGGGTAAAAAGCGGATGTTTTTGAGTGAGATTTAATTTATTGACTTTACGCACGATTGTTACACGGCACTTTGCGAAATTGAAAACACTACAATATTCATACTTCTGTTTAATTGAAAGTTTGGGGTGACTTAATATTGTAATAGGTGAGGTTAAATTAGATTTATTTCCTATCAAAATTTCAGGGTTCATTCAAAAAACATTCCAAGGTAATTAAAAGCTTCTTGGCTTTTGGTACTTACTGTTGTAACTCACCACAAAATAAAAAAAAGGATGCGATTATTGCATACATTCTCAACAATTATTAAAATATGTGTCTAGAGTATGAGTATCAGTGAATGTGAGATGAGTTTTCTATGTTCGCCTCTGTTGCGAATTATTTTCAATGCTTACGTTATGTTATTCCTAAATTTGTTCGTGAGTCAAATTAAATATTTAGTTAGTGTATTTAGTGAAGGCTATGTATTTCATCTATTACCTACTGTGATGTGTTGTTCACCCGTGTGACTATTGAAATTAACAAAATATTTAACAGTCCATATAGGCCACATATGATATAATAAATAAATACAAGGAATGCGATGTGGGCGTGTTTCGTGATCCAAAGTATGGCCATTTGGGCCTTAAATTTCTAATGCAAGAAATTATTTCAACATCATTTCATTTCAATCAAATGGAATTAAAACATAAAATGCAGGTAGTGAAGGATAGAGCGCTATACTTTCATTGGCTCTCGGGGCTAGAACTAAAAGGTACTGAGTCAAAGGCTACACCGGCTTCCCATTCAAATCTGCATGGAAGGCATTTTCAGCACGTATTCTTTATTTTATGTAACTCACCATGTAGTTATTACCCATTGGGGTAGGCAGAGAGGATTACAACTGCAGAGAATTCAATTAGGACACGCAATTTTGTTCTGGCCAACACTCACTAAAAAAAATGTGTTTTTATATCACCCTTAATCATCTTTTGGCTATAACTTCTAAAATATGAGGTGTACAAACTCTTCGATTTTAACTCGACTCAAGAATTTGATTCACATTATTGTCTATCTGCGTAATATACCTTTTAGACCTTGGTAAATAAAATCTTTTTCCAATTCGTTAGGTGAGAGCGAATGGGTTCCAACTGCTCTAACCAAAGTTCCGAGATATGAGACCTCAAATTTTTGAAATCATATTTTATAATTTGACAAATCTTCCATACAGTTTATACTCGTATATCGGACGTCCAAATGATAATAAGAATTTAAGGAATAGCAGAAATGCTCTTAAATATTCACATGCAAAAAGTGCGTCACCGCATCGAGATGACGTATTTCCGCAATTGAGATGACGCATTTAATGACGTCAACGGCAGTTGTTGGCGTCACTAATTCTGGGACATACACCAGTGACGTCAACTAAATTATTAAAGACGCCATAACTGGCGTGTTTCTACCAATTTCAATGACGTCAATCACTGTGAACATACGTTAATTGTGTCATTGAGAAAAATCATATAAACAGAGAAGATATTTTAATAAAGGAGCATTCTGAAAAAGTTATTCGACTTTGATTGACCTATATTCTATATCTCTACAAAAATCCTGCTGACAGATTAAAGTGTCGATGTGTACCGATATTTTCCTCCGAAATACGGTATTTGTATATGTTCCGTACAGTTTATTATTGCAAACATTTGATAATTTTTTTTTTTATATGGCAACTAAAACTTATAATATGTAATGTAAATAACAATATGTGTGAATATACATTAATTATTGAATATAATTTTAACAACCCTTCTTATTTGGGAGTTGTTAATATTATATTCAATCATTAAAAATACATTGTAATTGCATTTGCTTTAATAAGTTTTTTCAAACAATATATTTGCTGTACCTAAAATAGCAGTTGGAACCTTTTTTACTGTGAAACTTTAAAATATAATCAGTTCTAAAAGGTTTCATTTTTTGTGTCTATTATAACCTCTTTACAATTAGGGGTTATTTTAGGTAAACCTTTCAGCACTTCCCAATTGCTGTTCAATTACATAAAAAAGTATAATTTTGATTACTAAATTGATAACTACTGTTAGACCATCAAAATCACCAAATAAAAATTGCATTACCGGCTTGTATTGCATTCGTACTTATGCAACATGAATAATAAAATAATGGTATTTACAAAAAAAAATTTTGCCCAACCCACTAGAAGAATATGAAAGATAAAATAATATAATAAATAAATAGACGGTCCTTAGAAAACGTTCTTGTGGATTGAACTTTTAAATAATATACGACAAATTTGTGTTCGAACGTAAATCGGTATTTTGTTATTTAAATTTAAGACAATCAAAATCTTTCAAATTTTCTTTAACTTTTTTATTGTATAATATTAATTACATACAATGGGAAGTATATTATATTATTATGTAATATGAATTACATCATTTAGGATATGTTAATATTATTTTCTTCAATGATTAAGTATTACAATGAGGTTTATGTGCTTCAATAAGTTAATAAAAATAAATTGAATATTCTTTCTAGACTTGAAGAAAACTCAATAGATGTCTCATATAAATAAAAATCGGATAGGTATATCCGAGACTCCATCCAGATTGCAATTGTGTTCAGGGAGAACTTTGTAATCATCATAAAGACAGCAGCGAATAATATGGGATTTAAATGGAGGATAATATTGACAAGTCTTAAATTTGAGGTATGATATCGATGAATACGGCGTAAATTAAACTGGTTTCATTAGCTTAGTCGGTAAAGCGGTTGTACCGGTAATACAGCTGTCTTGGGTTCGAGTTCCAGATGCGACTGATACCTTTTATTTTTTAGCTGACTTAAATCGACAATTACTATTAAATGAAGCATAACCGAGATAGTGGCAACTGAATGTTACCGATTTTGTTAGTAACATCAAATTTGAAACGTCATTTACATTGACATTAAGCTTGTTTTGGTTCATAATTTCTCACGTAGTACGTGAAACTGTTACAAGAACAAAGTGGCATTTACAGCTGGCTAAAAAAATCATGTTGTCGACTTTCAAGTAGTACCCCCATATAAAAAGTGCACGCATTCCATGCATTTGTTAGCCAGCAGTTATTTTAACAAATAACTTTTTAAAAAGTTCAAACGTTGTATACCCACATAAGTACAGGATAATGAACACAAATCCAATTGAATTCCCAAAAACAGTTCATTATTTCAACTAGTGTTTGTACTAGTTTTCCACAAAATTGTCACAATCGAATGATAATTCAGCTGTTCTCATTTAGAGATAATTTGAAGTCTGCAAATTACGGTTCCAGTTATTAATTAGATCGGCTAATTACTATTTTGACAGTTGAATTTTCATATTGTGAAATTAGGTTGCAATCAAAACATGAACTACTGGTTTAGCAGGTAAAATATATTTATTGTACAATGGTAACAAGTTTGAAAGCGTGAACATTAACTAAAACAAATATTTTCGAAAATGAATCGAGCTTTTAATTAAATATTTTGTTTTCAATGTGTAAAATGCATATTCCGCAATGATTGTTTGCCCAACCACGAATACCTACTTGTACTTACTGAAGTACCTATGCCGCAAAATGATTAAGCGACTTCATCTCGATTTTCCAACGTCCAATTTTACATCTTGTGAATATTTAAATTCGTTCGGTTTTTTCTTAGTTGTTATTGGGTATTGTTAGTAATTAATTAGTTTTCTAGTTCTGCTTTATATATTCTGTGGAATAATTGAAAGCTGACCAGCCCTCCGAAAATATGGTCGAAATGGGAGCTGCAGCAGTTTTCACGTGAAAAGTTAGCGTAATATCTTAACCGTATTTTATTAACAATAATTACAATTAAAAAAAGGATTCCTGCTAAATAAAATACTGTGCATGGCAGAAAATAACATAAAAATCCGAAGTGTTATAGCACCCCAATTGGGGTATCTCGTAAAGCTTTTAATCGTTTTAAAAATTGATTATGATATCTGTACATTCGTAAATATTTTACGCAGGTATTTACAGCGACAGAGTAGGATGCATTTAGAAAATGGAAGTTCGTCAACATGGAAGGCACTATAGGTGTAACATTAACAAACTATCGTACAGTAAAAGTATTTTCTCTTAAAAAATTAACCTCCTACAACTACCTACCGGCGCCCACCACCGGTCCCTACCTACTAGCCACCTGACGACCGATGATTCAAAAGATTCTATATTCAGAAAGCACAAGAACTCAAGAAACATTAGAAAACTACCCAGATTTTATAATAGCGATGGGTCATGACTCATTTTGTTAAGAGCTGGAGTCACGGTACCAGCTCAATATTTTCGTACGACGTATGTGGTAACATAACCTCACCCGACGCGTAACAGTTTAATACTAAATCAAATTTTTGTAAAAGTTTAACTTTATGTTGTGTAATTTCTACTTAAATTTTGTATCGTTTTTGTGTCACTTGTGCAATGTAAATTTTTTTTCTCTCAAAATGAGTTTTATAACTCATGGGATTGCTTTACAGCAGAATATAGAATAAATACATATAAAAGTACATCAATTACCATATCATTTGGTTATTACTTTGAGAGCTATGGGGTCTATGTTTGTTCGTAATGCATTTTCCAGACCACGATAAATATAACTTGTTCTGAAAATGTTTAAAATCTCTGGATTGATAAACCGATATAAGTGTATTGTGGGCATGTCCGTATGCAAAAATTAAGCTCAATTTTTCCTTATTTCTGATGAAACTGTTGGAATATTTTAAAATGTAGAAATTATTTCTTGAAGAGAAAAAAAAACATTTTCATTTTCTATTTGGGGCTTGGAAACCGAAAGTTCTAATGTATTCGGTGGTCAAATTCAAGAAATGTAATAATACTGGCAGCTTTTTCGGTACATATTGGAATATGCTTCTCCTCCTGATTTGTTGGTAGGGGTTCCTGTAGATCTTGTCTATGTTTTATTTGGTCTATTGCTTATTATAGAATATCAGGTGAATTTCAAATTACTTACCGATTTCATCTACGAGTATTGTTGCCTCCCCCAGTACCCGGTAGTATATTAACGGTTCACTAAATACATCATACTTGACGTACGCATAATGATTTGTTGCCGAAACTCAAATTATGGGTCGGGCGGTATTTAGTAATACATACCATTGATTGAAGTTTAAATTTGCCAATCATTGTATTGAATATCGAAACTAGTGTAAACAATCCGCTGAAACATCAAATAGGTTGTCATAATAATGTGCACGACGAATGGTGAGGGTTGGGCTTGATGAGAATGTTTTTTTGAATGCGTTAGTAGATATAGGTAAAAATACGTTCATGATATGAACAGAGTTAATTTTAATGCTTATTGGGGTAATATATTATATTGGTTATCTCTGAACACGATCAATAACTGTTATTATTTATTTAGGCCGAACAGGTCTATTTCATTCATATATAAATGATACATAATTTATTTATTTAAGTTTTTAATCCAGCAGGACTGGGTGGGTAGTGCAAACCCAGTCTGCCATATCACATGTAAAATATTGACAAAAACAATACGAAGTTTTATTTTTTATTGGACTAATAATGTACGTGCAGTGACTATTTCGATTTAGTACGTATTTACCTATTACGTCGGGACACAATCAATAGCAGTGTAACTCTTTGAAGCACGAATTTTTCTTTCAAAAAACCACAATTTTTTTGAAAATGTCAAACCTAATTGTGCAATGCCACATATGATGGCGAGTGTAAACTAATTAGTCAAGAATCCATTTTTCATAATTTGTTACTTAAATTGTTAACTGGTTTTCACAGAATTGTTTACTGTCTTAGTAATCGATTTTTGATACCACAGTGCTTCAAGGAGTTAAAGGAAGTGTAGGATAAAATAGGTAGGATGTATTTCCCTTGCCTTACGGTGATGCCCTTGCACTCAGTGGACAGGGTAGATATTTAGAATTTTCTAGTTTTTCAGTTAGATAAAAATGAATAGTTTGCACGTAAAACATTTTATTAAGAGTACATAGGTACATATTGTACATAAGTAAAGAATTGTACATAGGTGCTGACGACGAGGTAAAAAACATTAACCGTGCATAAAACGCATGATACGTCCATCACTACTGACGACCGCACATAGTGGCACGCTGAGCGAAACCCTGTACCCCCTCCCTCCCTACCGCACCCTTCGGCAAGTCATAAAAGCGCTTAGAAATAGGTAGGTATATATTAACAAATTATTTTCCCGATTTATTTTTTTTTTATTTCTGTTGCTTTTGATAAATACACATTGCTGAGAAAAACCAAAAACTTTTTGTTATTTACAGAGAGATTTTAAATAAGCAAACCTTCCCAGCTCTCGCAGTGTCTACAGAAATATATATACGGGTGAATGATAAATAGTTTTGAATGATTTAAAAAAAAAATAACGTATCTTAAATTGAATTTATGTGTACAATTACTTAATTTTTATTCATCTATCTCCTGAAATTAATCGGAGAGTTATTTGAAGTGTTCAGCAATATACCTTAAAATTCTAAGAACGAGGTAACCCAAAGAAATATTTATTACAAAATATAAGTTTTCCTGATATCGAAATGAGTATAAACTACGATCCCACCATTAACTCTGATACAAAATTAATAAATCTTTCCAGCATTTCTACGCTGTCCCTCTAATATCATATTTTCTTTACCGCAGTTCACAATTCCATCTCTTAAGATTTTTGCAGAGTACCAACGTTCACCCCATCTTACGTGTGCTGCCTTTCAGCTCCGGTTAGTTCTACCTCTTATATAAAGTTCTGCTTTCAGAGCTATTAAAGACTAAGAAATTTAACCAAAAGGAACACTTCTTATTTATCGCTGCCCTTTGAATTCTGCAGCTTTTAATTTGTGAATTTCTCCACGGAATATCGACGATTTCGATGTTGAGAAAGTGTTGTGCAGCGTTTCTCAACCTTATTTGTGCTATGCTCCACTTCAACCCCTCAAACATCTGCATGCTACCCTCCTCCCAATCATTTTATAATTAGTAATAAAAAATAAAAATAAACACCTTTAAATATGAAAAGCTGCTTGGATATTTTAACTTACATATTTAAACGTTTGAATAACATACGTGATATCAAAATGATGAAAATGGTATACCATGCGCTGGTGCAATCATCAGTATCTTATGGAATAATCGGATGGGGGGAATATATAATACTTACCTTAAACCACTTGAAACATCGCAAAAATTAATACTAAAAATAATGTTACATAAAGAAAGTACTTTCCCCTCCATGCAATTATTCCATGAGGCGGAACTGTTAGATATAAGAAAAATGTATTGTCTACAGTGCCTAAAATATGTTTTTTCAAGAAAAAAACTATTCCCAAAAAATGAAAATCGTTCTAGTAACAGGATAAATAACGTACTTGAAGTACCTTTATGTAAAACTAGGCTTGCACAGAGACATGCTTTTTTTATTGCTCCTAAAATTTTTAATTTTCTATCTACAGAATTTAAGTTTCCAAACATATCATCTTTATATACATACAAAAATGAAATAAAAAACTGGATTAAAACCAAAGATATCAACCTTTTCCTGCTACAACTGTATATTTTCCCCACTTTTCTTTCTTTGTTTTTCGATTTGTTTTCTTATCTAAGTTAAAATCTTTTATTTAACTTACCTTTAACATCCATTCATGAATACAAATAAACCAATATACTGCACCTAATTGATACCAGGTATACTCACGCACTGGCCTTGCCTATGTGGGATTTTTTGTTTTATATACATTACTCATAGGTTGTTCAGATGTATTTATAATTTAATGTTAAAAAAAAAACAACAAAATGTTTATAATCATTGTACCTTATTTGTGTGAATGTATGTTTCAAAAAATGAATTAATAAATAAAAAATAAATTGATGGATTGATTCGTATTTAAAAAAATACTGTGTTGAATTTTCAATATTTGAGGTAAAATCAGAAAATGCTGACATTTGAATTATCCTGAAACAAGAAAATTTAAAAAAAATAGTTTTCTAATTGTGGATATTCAAACATTGACGTGTGTTGCGAAATATTTATATTTAAAAAAAAAGAACTGAAACCGTTCAATGTTTTCATCATAACACCATGAAATTCGATAACAGAGAAATATCAAATCGCACTTATTTTACTAATGTTGATATATCGGACGGCCTAATAAAAGTGACATTTTTTGTTTGTTCATTAAGTTTTCATTGTATTTCATGTCAAATTTCTTACGTTTTCCTTGATAGTGACAAATCTAAATATATTCCATTGCAAACCCCAGGATTTTGCAGAACCCACTTCGGAAACCGCTGATCTAAACTATGTTTAACGGACACAAATATTAAGTTGATCGAAAAATAGCAAAAAATTGTTTCGAACGCAAATAATTCTTTGCAACTCGAAAGCCCGAAAACACATTAAATATCTACCTTAAACCTCAATACGTATCGTATTGACACTTAAGCTAGAGTTGTCACATTGTTTTTGTATATAAGAAATATATTTGACAAATCGTGGGGTTGCTACCAAAAGCTGAGAAGATGCTCCACATTTTAGGTATTTGGAGTTAATTATGATTTTATTGGATGTATTATTTAAATCGGTATTTGGAATGATTTCGGTCCCTCCTTTTTCATTTAGCTGGAATTTCAGTAATTCATTTTGTGGAAAAATCTTGTAACTCCCCTTTTTCGTCAATGAGAAAAATCTTGTAAGAGCACTTAAAAGGTAAAATATTCGAGCTCAAGTCAAACTTAACGTTTTATTACATCACTTACAATTATTCTCATTTTCTATGAATTGTTATAATGACATGTGAAAAGTTGTATAGCAAACTCATTGCAACTGCATTTTTAGATTAAATGTGGTTTAATAAACAAACAAAATACTATGCATCGTTTTAATCAAAACATGGTACGTCACTTATAATGTGAGATTTTTGTTGAATTGTTGACAGCCAAAAGCTTCTAAATAGGTAGGTACGTGACTTTTGACTTCATTCCATTCCTGTGTATGATTTTTAAGATAAATTAGTTATTTGCAATATTTGTGTAAGAAATTTATCGTATTTAAAAAAATAAATATGAACATCTTGTCCCTAACCATGATTTCAGAATGACGGTCCAACTTGTATCGAAGGTGTCTACAGAGTAGATTAATTTAAACATTCAAACATATTTTTTTATAACCAAATATAAATGATTGCACAATACGTCCAATAGTAACACATAATGTTCAGCCGCGCCGCGCGCGCTATAAATAGCGTTCGCACAGTGGTAACTGCTCTCTTTTCACTACGACCGCGGAACGAACACCTTTTTCCTTAGAAAAACCTCGACCTGTCGCTACCGGACAAGGACAGTCTTCTACAACCAGCAACAGCTGCGTCACCACCTGCTACCTCTACGACCGACCATGCTGGCTGGTGTCATAAGTCAAGTATGCTCGGAGCGCCAACATCTCCATTGGGAAACTACCAAACGCCTTTCTCAAAGCGATTCGCAAATCACAATAGTCGAGCGTCCCTGTGTGCCAGTGCCTTAATGTTTACACTTTCTGACACTCTTCTTGTGCGAGTCCTACACGTCCCGTACACTAGTAGTTACCAGCTTTTAGCTGAACCCCACTGAATGCAATTTTTTTAACAAGAAATGGAAGAAAAGATGAATAACTAATGATTTGCCGCATTGCTCCCACAACATTAAAATATTCCACCAGTAAGGCGTGCGGTGTACGTTGGGAAACACTTGTTTGGGATATTAATTATTTTCAGTCTAATTCGAACACAAATATATATATATATATAATATAGAGATTATACTAGGTGTTGAACAAAATTGACATATTTTGTAATTACTTTGTAAATCGATATAATAATTAGTATGCAGTCAAAGTCGTTCTTTTATTAATTAACTTTTGTAGGCATATTCAATTAGATATCTAATTAATACTGTAAATAGGCTCAAGGTAATCAAAATCTTATATTTTGCGATGGTAGATTGATTGGAACGAATAACACTGTCCATATTAGCGATTGTAATAATTTAATTCGTCGTTTTAACGTCCTTTTTTTCTAATAAAAGTTTTCATTATTTTAATTATTTATGTTGGCATTCAATAATTTGAAACCTTTGCAAACATCGGGAAAAGATTATGCATCACGTCACCCGTATAGGTTATATTATTATGATTCCAAAAATAGCAAGCAGGTAAAAATGGTAAAAAAACAAAACGAAAGTACAATAAAAACCCAAGAAGCCATTGAGGAGCCCAGCTTAAGCAATTGCGACGCTATTAGCAATAATTCGCTGACTTCAATCATTTCCGTGAAATAATGTCTCTTTCTTCACTCTGACTGCGCTGTTTTTATTGTGCGTTGGCAAAGTACCTACGCATAAATTTTTCAAAGGAATGAAATTTAAAAAAGGTACCGTTTCGCTTATCAATCCCACGATGCCCCATTAAACAATGTGTATCCATACAGCTCTAATGGTCTCAAGCACGATAAACTCCTCTAACTAAATATTGCAAGCCGAAACTTTTCGTTCAAATAAAACTCAGAAATGAATTAGATACCTACGATAATAGGATGAGCCTTGTTATTTGGAATTGCGCCGAGGGTTTGAACGGGCCTCAGATTATTTAAAATTTATACATTAAACAGGTGCTTCCGGTTCAACTTTGTTGGATTTGGAAATTTTCTTCAATTATTCCCGAGCGAATAATTGTTTGAATTTACGACGTATTTTGAAGGCTATAACTATTCATTATTATATTGCTCAATCGACACGAAGCTTACGTCATGTCTCATACCTTTATTATATTTAATTAAACATCAATAATTTTAAATTACCACTCTTTATCAAAACTAAGCTAAGTCAAACTATTATTACCCGCGTGATGCACTGGTTCTTGAAGTCATCGGACGCAGAACTCTTAATTTTTTTCCTTTCAATACTTTTTCACTACAAAACTTTGTTCATATTTTTTTCATAAATAAGGTCAATTTTAAAGGGTTCATCAATTTACAGAGTAATATTAAACATAATTTAAATTTGGCAGCCACCTTTGCCCTAAAATGCCTGTAAAAAAAACCTTGACTGTGTTGTTTGATAGATTCCCCTATTTTAACAAACGGATGATCTACCGGTATTTTAATTAAAGGTGTTCTGAATAACTAGCATCATTGATCCCTTCCGTATCCGTGAATAGTCGGGAAATATGTCAAACGCTCGACAAACATTTGTATACGGTTAACATTTTTCACGCGAGAACGGATTGTTTTTACGACTTGTTCTTGAGATCATCAGCCCGGCATGAATCATGGAATGATTTGCCGACCTGTGTGTTTCCTCCCTCCTACAATATGGGTCTTATCAAGATCCTTCCTCTCCTGAAAATGACCCACCACAGCATCCTCAAAGATGACAAACGCCCTGAGGGAAATTATTTTTCTCAGGTCTTTCCGTTGTGGTGTTAATTAAAAAAAAATCTAAATATTCCATTGAAGGGGGAAATAATCTTAAATTTTGTATGATAACATATGTTTCCATCATTTATCTCAAATCATTTTTTTTTCTGTAGAAGTCATTTATCACCACGTAAGGCATCAATTTGGGAGGTGGGTGTTGGTTTTGCAGCAACGGAAACCATTTATTAAATAACCAACTCCTATGCCATAGGTTACCCCAAGTAGTTCGCTACTATCAGGCCCACCACGCAGCTGGTGGGCCTGATCGGAAGAGACCGATTAAGGGAGAACCCTTGACCTCTGCAGCCGGACTCTCTCGACCCATTACCTTGCACAGCAACATCTGGGATAAATTACAATATCGGTCACTCCTAGACAATACTGACTCCCATATTCCTCCTCACCACTAATACCTTTTTTTCCTTCCAGAACATCATTTTCTTTCTTTTATTAAAAATACCCTCCACAGAGCATCCCTAAATATTATAGGTAATTATTAATTATTTTCTTCATTTTTGTTAAAATATTAAGTTTAACAGGTTATGCGGGAGCCAGCGGAAGACTGGGGCTGGAGTAAATAGACGCAGTGAGCGGAACTGTGATGAGAGTTGTGTTACTAAGCGGAATTCTAAGGTATTACCTTTTCTAATTAAATCTATAATACTTAAGCACTCCTAAATGGCCTAAATTGGATAAGCCTATCCATATTGCCTATGAAAACGGTTCACAAAACTCCTGGCAATGAAAGAAAACAGAAGACATGGATGAATAGTAGCAAATTATGTGATGGATGGTAGGAACATTAATACACGCATAATTGTTTGTTGCTGTAATTATGTATTAATCTAAAATGAAAAATGTGTTTGTTTTAAGTCGCATTACTTTATTTATATATATTTCTGCATTCGACCGATTTCGGTTGGACTCAACCTTCATCAGGATTTTACACATATAAACGTTTTTATGTGTACAATCCTGATGAAGGGTAAAAATAAAAGTGGAATAGAGTTTAAAAAACTGTATTTTATTTAATCATGATGTTTACCTATCATAACATAATAAAATATATATTTTAAAGACCCATTAAAATGTACCTGGTTACCTGTAGTACCCGATGTAACTACAGGGCAAAATCTGCTTTTTTTATTTTATTTTTAAATTTATTTTAACAAGTAAGATGGAAATCACAGGGAAAAACAAAACCAGAAATAACCAAATAAAAGTTCAAATAAAAGCTGACACGAATGACTTTATATGATTTTTTAAAAACCCACAGATTTAGTAAACAAACACAATACGATCCATCTTCCAGAGGGTAATAATATGATTTTTTAAAAACCCACAGATTTAGTAAACAATCACAATACGATCCGTCTTCCAGAGGGTAATAAATCTACCCGAATGTAATAAATAAATAAAAACAATATCAGAAAAGCAGGGGGACTCACTCCTGACATCGATGCTACATATACCATAGATTTAGTTTTAATTGTACCAGTCTGACGATGCCCGTGATAGGGTGAATGAAACCAGTCCGGTCGAAAATAAATAAGTGGAAAAAAGTTACGAGGGTTTTTTATTCAAAATAATTAATTTTACTACTTGGAAGAACTTTAAATTTTAGGATTTTACTTTAAAAAACGCACATTTTTTTCTACCCTGAGGTCTATTGGACCTCAAAATAGCAATAATCCATCGGTACGATATTTGCGCTAAAACGAGACTGGGGGTCGTGTTCCATGCCAGTAATAATAATAATAATAATTGGATGATTTGTACAGCGTCGTTTTTTATTAAATCACCTCAAGGGCGCTGTACAAATATTAAGATTACGAAAAACGGCAAAAATCGGAAATATAAACTTAAGGAGATATTCGGAAAAATATCTAGCACACGGTCCATTCGACCCCAAGGTAAGGTTAAAAGGATTAACCGTTTGATATATAAATCGGGTAGGATTTCATTTTCAAAATCCAAGAAACACGACGAATCTGTATTTTTTACATTATTATTTTGCATCATTAATTAATTACTTCGTCAGCCCCCCGCGGCAGTCACAGAATTGGGCTCAGCTTCACCTCGAAGTAGAACAAATCAAAACACTTTTAGCCTCATTTTATTAGATTAAGTTGTGTTTTTTCACAATTCATTAAATAAAATAATATATAGTATATTTGCGGCACGTTCCAGAGTAGTAGACACTATCAGTTTCACACTGGTGAAAGACCACCATTCACAATCGAAACGTTGCTTGAAATGGATTTAACCGTGTTTGGTGACCAGATCTGAATAACCAGGAAATTCCCCACCTTCCTCTTTCCCATCTCCTTCCCCTTCTCAATACTTTCAGCCTAATAACATACCCCAATTAGGGATGCCATAGTCTCACTGGCTCCAGACGGTTGGGAGAAACTGTGACTCTTTTCTGGTACCACATAAATAAATAAAAATGTGTATTTTTATTTCATAATTTTTTTCCATTTATTTTTTTATATTTCTAATGAATTATATACCTACTTTCATCCATTGTCTATTCTTACGTTATTACTTTTATGTTTGTGTCATTATTTATTAGTATACTTTGTATCCTGATGAAGGAAACTACGCTTCCGAAACATGTTCATATTTATATATTTAACTGTGATTTATACAAAACATTTCTCATTAATTGTTTTTTTGTTTCTTCAAATTATTTTACAATCCAATTATATTATTGAGCTCATTCGGACTAAGCCTAAAAAAATTAAAGTTATATTAATAATTCGAATATTTTATTTTAATACATCGCATTATTTTCACACTCTCTTACCGTGCGGCGGCGTGAAGGGACTGCGGAATGATGTATGGGCTGCCAAAGTTAATGGAACCGACAGAGTGGCATATAAATTTCTGCAACGGCGTTCAAGCACATAATGTATGCGCTTTTGTTACCGACGCTGCAACCAACGTTCGACTTTATTAAAAAGCCAGCATGCCGTCACAACTTTTCAGTTTAATATATTTGTTGCATTCAGTTACTTCTTATGTATGATCGTGTGAAAAATATTGAGATTGGTAAAGATGCAAGGCTGATGTAAGCGTCATGAATAAGATTAAGAAAGTGGCTTAGATGGTTTGGGCATGTGGAGCAAATGAACGAAGAAAGGAGTGTAAGGAGAATATATGACGCAAATGTGAATGGAAGAAGAAGTAGGGGACGCTCGAGGATACAAGTGAGTCAAATACTTAAGTCGGGCCATGTCAGAAGTTGGAATAATAGAAGAGAATGTATGAGACGATGTATGTATGTGAATGAAGCAAAAAGTGTATGCCAAGATCCAGATATTTGGCGGTCCGTTCTTTCTGCCTACCCCTGCGGGGAAACGGCGTAATGCTTAGTTAGTTAGTTAGTTTGAAAGCTATTAAAACGATTTTTAAACTTCAATAGACCAGTACACTCTAAAAAAGAGCTGATAAATATTTTTAGAGGATTTCCACCATTAAAACGACATATACAAAGGAACTCGTATGTTCAAATTCATATAAAATAAGACCTACTCTCTTTTTCCATGCAATATACTTTAATTTTATAAAATTTAGTCGAAATTATCTATAATTACATTTTTATTATTTTTTAATGGATTTGCCACTGTAACCAAAACAAAAACTTTTTTTTTCAAATTCTACACATAATTTGCATTTATATAGCAAAACTAAAATATTAAAACAAAACTAATCAATACACATCAATACATGTACCACATTTAACACATCCACGTGAACACTTCAGGGAAGGTTCTCCTAGTGAGGTGGTCACGACACATATAACACTCCATTCACAGTATCACCTCTTCTAACCTACCTAACACTCCACATTATAAAACACCGTGAAAAAACACCTTTATTGTACTTAAAATATTATTTGTAAATAAATAAAAAGGAAGAAAAATTAATGATCACAAACATTTCTGCAACATTTCTGCAAGAAAAGCCAGATTCAATATTTTTGTATTTTTACACAAATACAGGGTGTTAAGAGGCATACCTGAGTAAAAAATGAAATTTTTTTCTCTGGAGATATTTCTGCTAGTTTTTTTTCACAATTTTTATTTTTATTTTAAATCTCTTAGACGAATAACCAACCACCCAACTCCCGACCTCGACCCCACCTGTCAAATACTTACCAAATTTTTAAGTTTTAAAAAAAAAAAGTAGAACAAAATTTCATTTACATTTTCAACTCCAAATAAGGTCAGGAATCACTGGTAATAAGTCAGGTATGTCACTTAACACGGTGTATATGTGTAGAATTTCTAAATCGGAATGGTTGTTATATGATATGAATATAATATTTACCAGTTCATAAGTATTTATGTAAGGACGGATTTTAGAAATATATGTAAGTGTTAAATTAAATTCTTAAAATGCGTATATTAATATATTCAACATGATACTTTATTATTAAAATATTGTATTAATTAGATGCTTCTTATTTTATTGCAGGTTGTTTGCAAAATATTTTACTGCACTTTCACAAATATGTGGATCGAGTGAATTTCGCATAAATAAAAAATAAAAAAAATATTTATTTATTGATGACATATGTTTGAACATTTTATTTCGCCTGACGTATTGCGCATCTTGCTAGGTGTAAAACTATATACATATTTTTAATTTAATGTAAATCAAATTTAATAATAATTTTTTTTTTAAATATTATTTTCTGCGAATTAAATACAAAAACAATTAATAGGTGTAAAACGCCTGCGTTGAGATAGTAATTTACAGGGGTGGTTGTTTAGATAGGATATTTAGATGAAAGCATAAAATAATTTAGAAGCTGACAGGTTTACTGGAGGTGATCCATGAACTAACTTTAAAGGGAACTTTTGTTTTGCGTATTTCTGATATCACTAAGTAGTAATACCATGCAACTATCTATAAGTATTTAATTTAAATTTCACCTGGTGAATCTAAGCTGGTTTCTTGAATTTCAATTCCATTCTGAGATAAAATACCTTTACTGTCGAACCGCTGCGTCAATAATTAGTATTCGTTGGTACTGCTAATAGAAACAGATACTGGGAATAAACCATGCTGGCTATTGTGAAACGCAGAGCTATACGCTTTAATTAGGATAATATCTAGGTAGGTTTTAACAATGCTGGCTTTCAGAGCAAAGTTGTGCATTAGACCGATACTCTGAATCATAACTATTTGCTGAATGCTTATTCAGTACCCAATGCTGTTTTGTAGGTCAGCCAGCGTTCAGCGTATTGTTATTGTAATTAACTCTAAACATTATTTTATTGGACCGACTATTAATTAGTAATACATAATATAAATTAAGCATCAATGCGTCAAATTATAATCAAAACAGTATTAAATAGCGTTGTAACCGGGGGTTAGCAATTAAATTATCACTATATTGTAAAAAAATTAACCGTGTCTTCAGTGTAGATCATTTTTTTTAAAGAACGACAAATACGACAGTTACGAATAACCTGACAATATTTGAAAATCTCCTACTACCATCTTCTCCAGAAATTCTTTGAATAATGAAGCCCCTCACCAATAGTCAACATGAGTTGTTTTATTTATATATCGGTTATAAAAGCTTATGATTAAATTTGCTCAGTATGAATTAGCAGACGCGATAACAAATCACATTAATTGAACACCGACCAAAGATATACAATCTAATCAACTTGAAAAACAGGAAGGGAATGATAATATTAGGGAAAACCGGCGACTTCATTGGAAATGTAAATGTCACTACTGTCGCCATGCTTCAGGTGTTTGACGTCCGTCGAAATAGTAATTCTTATTGGCCAGTTCAGCGGGTAGAAGCAGATAGACACCATTCTATATACACATATATATATATATATATATATATATATTCAAGTAATGATTCGATTCTAATTACAGATCTTTCACCTGGTCAATAATGAAAGTATATTCTTCTTCGAATGGAGATGGATATATATATATATATATCCATCTCCATTCCAAGAAGAATATACTTTCATTATATATATATATATATATATATATATATATATATCCATCTCCATTCGAAGAAGAATATACTTTCATTATTGACCAGGTGAAAGATCTGTAATTAGAATCGAATCATTACTTGAATTGCATTACAAAAGCTTAGTAACCAGATCTTGCTAGTCAGGTGCTTTCTTATCTCGTTCGTTTTTCCGTTTCTTGGGAGAATGAAGAAACGGAAAAACCCACAACATTCTCCGAAATGGGGATGTCTTAGTTTCAATGGCTGTCGGCGATTGGGACTCTTGTGGGATATTACGTAAAAACCCATAACTTCTTTCCAATAATGATGTAAAGTTACTATTATCTCTGGAATAACGTCGCCTTTATCTTCTCCAGTGCATGAACTTTCATAGATTTTGCAATTCGATATTTTATTAATATCATATGGCTTCTTACTATTAAATGCGGTGAAAGATTTAACAATATTCATTACAGTTAAAAATCAAGTACTTTGATAAAGATAGAAATAACGTAATACTCACAAAGCGATTGATGTAAAGAAGAGTGCCTAACTTTTATTATGTATTGCATATTAACAAAAAGGTGCGATTTATGCAATGTTAAAGAAAAACCACTGCCCATATAAATAATACCCATTGTTACATTAAGTTCATATTTGTATAACAAAGTACCCGCGACAGCCGGTTGGGAACCGGACTCTTTGGACCGCCCGCGCCCGACCAACTAACTAGACTTACGTCAATCTTTTGATGTCTGTAAAACTCAACACATTATCTATGATTAACGGAAAATAACATGTGCTCTGTTTCTATTTGTCCCACTTACTCGTAGTGTCAATTCTACGTTAGCACTCTACGCTAGTAGTGCAGTAAACGAGAGATTGACTTATTGGATTTAATAATAGACCCAGGATATTTCAGCAATGTAATGCGATGGAACATATTATGATATGATGTAATACTCATGACAAGAAGAATTTAATAGTCACGTATTACTGGGTCGCCAATGTTATCATAATTTCGCCGACTTTTGGAAACAAAGTCGAAACATTTATGGGCTATTAATTGTTATTGTGTTTAATTCGTAGAAACTCAATTTTTCGTTAAATCTTTTCCCTATATATAAAAATGAATATTTGTCTGTCTGTCCTCGATTTTCTCGAAAATGACTTGACCGGTTCCACTGAAATTAGCACAGTTTGTTCTTATTAGTGCCGGGAAGTTTTAGATAATACTTTGAATGAAATACAATATGTAAAACAGTTGCTATAACGTTTTAAAATTAGTATGAAAAACATTGTAGTCGCCATGTTGTATTGAGGTTGGCCCATAGATATACCACTCCGGTTAGCCATAGATTACTTATCCAAAAGAAGGATTGTTTGGGTAAAATATTTTTAAATGAAAAAAAACACAAGTAAATGAAAAATGAAAAAAAAACACAAACCCACTTAAGAATTTTATTATTAAATATATTTTGAAAAAATAAATATTTGGATCGAAATGAAATTTTCAAATAATTATTTATTTGCTTGATGATAGTTATAGTCGTCACAAGACTTTACTTTCACTGTCAAATCAATTATGGAATCCAAACGACAAACAAGAATTCATAACTTCATAACATTATCAAAAAAAAATCCCGAGCAAGGTTGGGTACACATCAGCTAGTTTAAAATAAAACAATCAAACCTGCAGTTTGAAATTAGCTTATAACGCCGAAACAGCTGTCCAAATTATAAAAATAAATAGTCCAGATATTAACAATAACATTATTATATTTGAATAAATAATATTTTAGATCCAACACCACTTTATTGAATACATAAACTAACCGGTTTCGGTTCAGATTGAACCTTATTGAAGGCTGTATAAATATATAATTTTACATAAATATAAATAAACACAATATGTATTTATACAACCCTGAATATGGTTCAGACTTAATCGAAATCGGTTTTTTATGAAAGTGGTAAAAAAAATTGTTTATTCAAATTTAATTATGTTTACCATAAATATATTGCTTTCTGTCAAATTTCTTTTACTTTAAATTTGAGAAAAAATGTTATTTTAGTTATTTTTTTAATATTTGGGCTCCCAAAGCGGAAAATCGAAAGTAATAACAAAATGTTATTGAATTTATATACATTATCTATTTGTTTACGAATTCGATTATTCATGCTAAAGGCAATACATAAAATTATATTTAACATAATTTTATACACAACTAGCTGAATTACCCGACGTTTTCCAGGGTTATCAATGGTTTGGAGTAAAGTGTTGAGGTTGTAATATGTGACCCCTATCCTACCCCTACTTCTACCCAGTAATTTACCTCTTATTTTGAACGTCAAGCGTGCAAAATTTCATCAATAAGTACCAAAATTTGGCATTAAAGGATGGGAAAATTGTGCAAAATTTCATCGAGCACGGAATAAGAATATAGATTTGCATGGAAAATAAATAAACGCCTCCCGCCGGGAACATTCTCATTTTATAGCTGAAGTACCCGGCATTGCTCAGGGTTATGAATGGTTTAGAGAAAAGTTTTAAGGTTGTTATATCTTACCCAAACATCTACCCCTACCACTTATTTTGAACGTCAAATGTGCGTTATTTCAACAGTACCAAAATTCTGCTATAGGGGATGGGAAAAGGGGAAGTTAGTGAGGGGAAATTTTAGAAATCTTATGTAGATAGTAACCTTTCTCTTGTTTTAAAATTAAATGTGAAAAATTTCATCAAGCTCGGAATAAAACTAGTAGATTTATATATAAAACAAACATCGCCCGCCTGGTACATTTGTCTTTAAACGACAGGTATTGCAGATCGTGTACTTATACCATTCCTTCCGGATCTACTCTAAGAAGAAAAACTAAAATATCGTAAAAATTACAAATCTTATGTAAAACACATCAACTGTGAATATCACTCCCACGCATAAATTATTTCCAAAGAATTTCTAATTACTGATAATGACGCTTGAGTGAATTCTTGAACAACCCACAATTCCGGGAAAAGGGGTGTATATGTGTTTTTCTTTAACAAGTAATGAATTTTATTTATAACAATTTGTATTACTTCAGTGATGATATTAATAGATTTTATTTAATTACCTGGTGGGTAGGATACTCATTAATCAATTCAATGGATTGAGTCTCACTCCAGACCACCTCCAAGAAGGACCTCCATTCCTGCCATACTTATTTAGTCTCCCTCCAGTTTCAAGTTAATAATGATAAAAATGATGATTGTTTATTCCGGTGTATGGGGAGGTTAATGCAGTCGTACATATTCCATACAAAATATACAAAAAATAGTTATAAAAAATATACAAAATATGTACAAAGACTTAAAAATTTAAGATATTCCCGAAACTGTTTATTCTTTCCCTCATTCTAGCCACCCTAGATCTTATAAGGGCTGCAAAATCGGAAAGTCGTGTGAAACCCCTCCGTGAACATACTGGAAGCGCTGCAGTATCTGCGGAGGCCAAAAATTATGCGGAAGGAGTTATTGCACTGTACACGCAGTCTTCCCATACTACTATTTTTATAGTTTGCCCAGAGTTTGCATGTGTACAACGCTGCGCAGAGGGCAAGGAAGAGAGTCCTTTTCAGAGCGGTAATGCAAAGGTGAAATCTTCTGCTGAGCAATGGGTCCCCCTACGAATTTCTTCTATATAGCAAGAAAATGAAGATCGATTTTTCTTTACAACTGTTTCTTTAGAACTGTTTTCTATATCGAAGTGTGCATAATCTTATAATGATGATTCATAGAAAAAATACTTAAAAAGAAATGATTGATTTTCATTGCCTTTGTTGACGAAAGTATAATTGTAATTACAAGTGGGGCATGACCCTTGGGATGTGGTGTAAGATCTATGCACTAGAATCTGTTTGGTCAGCGTCGCATTGCGGCCGCGGGAATGCTGGTAGGGAAACTACCCCTAGGTATATGGTGGACCTAGGGGTAGTTATAAGGCTTTGTGGCACAGTGGGCAGCTCCACTAACGTGAAATTCATTCCCGCTTAAATCGCCACCCCTAGGCTTAATTCCTGTCCCTCCTTTTTTAATCTCCACACCTGTTTTAAACTAATGGCCTTTTTGTGTCCACTATGCCCGGGTAATTTGGTGAGGTCCTATTTGCAGAGAAAATATTAGAGATTTATTCTTCTAACGACCTCAACCGAACTTTATTTGCAAGAATAAAACAATGATAGGATTATATGATTTTTTTAATAAGAACCATTGTAACTATCTTCTGCTTGTTTATTTCAGACCGCACCGGTTTAACCTTATCACGAGCATCTTTAGACCAGTCTGAAACCGATTTGGTCTTAATTAAACAAGTGGAAGATAGTTATAAAGATTTTTATTTAAAAAAAAAACCATATTAAAATGGAATTTCACCCTAAATTTCAACAACAGATTGAAAATTGAAAAAATTTAAAAGTGATATAATGTACATCCTAATTTATGTGGCATGTTTTTTTATGTGCTCTTATTTTGACCTCGTATGACGGGTATGATTTTTTAATTGCATCCCTCGCACAATCCTCTATACCCTTTTTTTATTAATGCACTTTCTTAGTTTTCATAAGTTCGGCATTTATTGTTTACTATACGGTTTTATCAGAAATTTAACACATTTTTCATAAATTTATTATTTTATGGATGAACTGAAAAATATGGAACGAGGAATATGGTGCTATATTTTAACAGTTAAATGATATTTCGACCGTTCATAACTCAGCAGCGCAATGGGACGGGCTGAGGGTGTGCTGCAAACATTGCATACAAGTTACTTCTGCAACTCCCAAGGTTCTGCAGTGCCTCTACGATGTTGACTCAAGGGAGGGTTCACTCATTCCCCGCCTTACTTCACCACCGACTAGCCAGCTTCTGGAACAGGACACGGATGTCAACCAAGACCATTGTCGTGGCTGTATCCGAGTGGCTCAGGTGTTCATTCAATAATCGATGGATGGAGATTGTACGAGACGTGAAGGCCCGCACAAGGGAGTGTAAATATTTAGGCACCGACACACATGGACGCAGCACTATTGTTACTCGCTAGTCCTCCTGAGAAAAGTGTTTGATAGTATCCAAGTGAGGATGTCGTCGCCTGTAGCGTACTTGATTTGTAGCACCGGCTAGTATGGTTGATTGCTTGAGTTGGTATCAGCTGTCTATGAGCGAGGTTTGCTTCGTAACCGGGACCAGTATTCAAGCTCACTGCAAGCTCGTGGGTAGTCTGGGTGGCTGTCGGGCTCAGGTTGCGGCATATCCGGGGACGGCATTTGGGTTAGACCGGTCATTGCAAGCTCGTGGATAGGCTGGGTGGCTGTCGGGCTCTGGTTTCAGCATATCCGGGGACGGAATTTGGGTCGGACCGGTCGCTGCAAGCTTGTGGGTAGGCTGGGTGGCTGTCGAACTCAGATTGCGGCATATCCGGGGACGGCATTTGGGTCGGAGGTCGTAGAGCGTCTCGGCTGGGATGTTGCCCGGGCAGGGCCTCTGGCGGGAATGTGGGACGTACCTCCGGGTACTGGTTTTATAGGCCGAACGGTAGGTATTTTTCGCAGGATTCAACTTGCATTTGTTTTTATTGTGACGATCTTGTTTATTTCGAGTATAATGTTTACGCAGAGGTCATTCAACTGGTACGTGTTGTTTTGATGAATTTGGGCAGGTATTTGTGCAGGATTCAGCTTGCACGTGTTGTTGTTATGATGATTTTACTTCAAGATATGGGCGGTTGTGTACGCAGAGGTTATTCAACTGGCACCTGTTGTTTTGACAAAGTTGGCAGGTGGTCTCACAGGTTTTAACTTGAACGTATTTTGTTTACGTCTTTGTCTGTTTGAATGGGTTTGCCCAATATAGCCCGTTTGATACAGAGATCATTCGGCTACCACCCTGAAAAACAGTCCTATACATTAGTTTAATTTAATTTATTCTATGTTATTATTATTTTATCTTTTTACATTATGTTCATTTGCCTATTTATATTTGTATATTTTTCATTGAATATTGCAGACTTGGTTTGCACTATCCACCCAGTCGCGCTGGATTTTAAACTTAAATAAAAAAAAATAAAAAAAA
Source organism: Halesus radiatus (assembly GCA_022606495.2). NCBI lineage: Eukaryota > Metazoa > Arthropoda > Insecta > Trichoptera > Limnephilidae > Halesus > Halesus radiatus. Next base: position 26,353 of record JAHDVE020010219.1, read on the forward strand.
TAACTCAAGTTGAATTTAATGGTGCCATCTGAAATTTGTCACCTAGATCAAAACATTCCAGACAAAAAAATCTGTCTTATTTTCAAAACGCCAAAGCTTATCGTTCGGAGTATTTATGGCTTCAGTGTACAGATTTTTGTTTTATATTTAAGATTGCTAATCTTTAGAAGTTTCAATAATAGTGAATGATTTTGTTTGAATTTTTTTGATTTTACTGCTTTTTATTTATTTAGATAATTTAGGAATTTTCCAATCTGGATTTTATTTCATAATCAATATAAGAAAAAAGTGATAAAATAAATTTAGTATTAAAAAAATAGTAAATTCTGATAAGCTGCTTTTTAGTAGTATGTCAAAGGGTGCTTTTTACGTTGAAAAAACTTATTTTAGTTAGTTTACAGATGAGTAGATTAAAATATGTATTTAATATACATCCATACATACACACAAATTTATACACATAATACACTATAAAATAATAGTCTGGAAATATAAATATCAACAATAAAACTTATTAATTGATAAACTAAAGTTCTTTAAAACTCAAGACAAGATTTTTGTGCATAGTGCAAAGGGTAACAATTATTATTTTTATAAACAATAATCTATCTAATAATCTAACCGGACATTAGAAGGGTGCGGGTTCGAGTCCTGCCGGCGACATTTATCTTTGCTCGGAAGGTTTTTTCAATTTGGATGAGTGTTTTAGATTAATAATTATTGTTTATAAAAATAATAAAACTTAGTTGTAAGAACTTCAATACGTTTAAATACCTAACGCTTATCGAAATTTTTAAATTTAAAAAATTACTATTTCCGTAATGAATCTTGCACGTATAAACTGAATTATTTTTTTATTATTAAAAATACAAGGCAGAGCAAATTTGTTTGGCAAATCCCAGCGCTTAGTTATAATTTCTCCCTCAGCATTTTTTTTCCTTTCGGGGATTATTTTTTAATCTTCTTTTCACATTCATGGTGTAACAACGGGGATGAAATGAAACATTTAATCCTGTATTTCATTATAAACTAATTTTGACACGCTTAATTTAATGATTGTTTTATGTGAGTGTTCACTGACATTAAGGGTCTCTTTATTCTATTTTTTTTATTTGGACAATCAACAGTTTTCAATAATTAATATGTATGGTAAATATATTTAAAAAAATGAACTAATTATAGGTTTTCACTTAAGTACATATAATATAGCACCAGATGATAAAATTATCAATTAAAAAAAAAAAAAACCATGATCCAAAATCAATCAAAAAAAATCATTGTGTGGTGATGTGCAACCGGTTGAAAAAGTCGGTAATGAGTGAAGTTGGTAAGTACTCCCAAGAATATAGCTAAACTTCTAACAAAATATCTGTATGTAAAATGTATGATTTTAATATTGTTTTATAAATGATTTTTTGTAATTCAGTACCAGAATATCAAAAAAGTACCTAACGACTATATAAGCCCTTTAAAAAAATTGAGAGCAACTGCGGTCGCTGCGTTTCTATGTTAAAAAGACAATTCAAATTTTTAAATTATTATTTAAAAAAAAATTATATGTTATATATTCATATATAAGTTTTCATAGGGACCATAATTGCATTCAAATTTAGAACAAATTGTAAATGGTCGTCAAGTACATTTTGATATGGAGGTACTGATTTCAGTGTACTGATTATTATTATTGCATTCGAGTTTATAAGAAAGTGTAAATGGTCGCCAGGTACCTTTTGATATTTAGGTACTGATGTCAGTGTACTGATTATTATTATTGCATTCAAATTTAGAACAACTTGTAAATGGTTGTCAGGTACCTTTTGATATTGAGGTACTGATTTCAGTGTATTGATTATTATTATTGCATTCAAGTTTAGCACAAAGTGTAAATGGTCGTCAGGTACCTTTTGATATTGAGGTACTGATTTCAGTGTACTGATTATTATTATTGCATTCAAGTTTAGAAGAAAGTGTAAATGGTCGCCAGGTACCTTTTGATATTGAGGTACTGATTTCAGTGTACTGATTATTATTATTGCATTCAAATTTAGAACAACTTGTAAATGGTCGTCAGGTACCTTTTGAAATTGAGGTACTGATTTCAGTGTATTGATTATTATTATTGCATTCAAGTTTAGATCAAAGTGTAAATGGTCGTCAGGTACCTTTTTAATAATGATGTAGACAATTCAGTGCATTGATTAATTTGAGAAATCTTATCAATCATTAGTGAACTAGAAATTACACAATGTAGTGGTTCCATGATAACAATTTTCTCTAGTTACTTGCTGAACCGCCCGAAGATTTGTAGAAATGTTCATTTTTTTTATTGCATAGCCATTATGAGAAGAAGTAAAATACTGCAACCCATTTTTAAAAAAGATTGTGCTATTTGTTTTATATACTCGTAGAATACACGCGTCTAGCAACAAACGGAAAAAAGTTTTGTCTTTGATAGTATTAATTTTACAAATTCTGTTATAATAAAACCTATATGAAACGAAGGCTTTCCGTGATCTTTTTTTCAAATTTCCCAGAGAACTTTTTTTAATAATTTTGTTTTTAATGACAAATTATAGCTTATTACTTTCTTTAAACCACTTTTTAAATATTTAAATATTTCCGTGATATTAACCGTGAGTCTATAACGGCTACAATTACAATTACAATTACAATTATAATTACAATTAATGCTCAAACTATGGTTTTTATACAATTTTTGGTGTCGGGGGTAACAAATCGTGATTTAACTTAAGGTATATTATCAGTATTGTTATGGCATAATTTTACAAAACGTGATTTATATAATAATTTTTAATATATTCATATCATTACTTTATATGTCAATCTGGTTACAAAGATTATTTTTAAGATGGGTTGGAGTTATATTTATTGTAAAGATGATTTTAAATTATGTTTATAATAAAAGTTTGGTGAACACTGATCGATAATGAGTTTATTCTAGGATTTTCCCATCTTAGTTGTAATATGAAGGTTAACAACAGGATTTCCAGTAATTGGGTTTACTACCAGCGTTATGATATATTTATGATGGTTTCATTTTAATTATATTTAGTGTGCACTTCTGGGGAATAATTATGTATTTTTATTGTAATGACCTATTTAAAAAACTTAATTTTTACATGTTTTGCACTTTGGTAAAAACTTACATTAAATTGTTATTGCCCTAAATGGTGATTTAATGTTCTAAAATTGTGAAATTTACTGATCCTGGAATTTTTAAGTACATGTACATCGAGATGGATTTTACATACAATTTACATTGCAGCAAACGAAAAAATTATAATAGATATAGTAACGGGGACTTGGCAAAACGTAATAAATATATATTATTTAATATAAAATGATGCCACGAAGTGAATTCGCGTTTATTCAAGAAACATTGTTATTAATCATTGAAGATGATATTAACAACTCTAGAATGAAACATGAAACCGAAAAGACAAATAAAAGAAAAAGGTAATGGTAGCAGCTGGGACTCGAACCCAGATCAGAATTGAAACGTTACTTGAAATGGATTTTAGCCGTGTTTGGTGGGCAGGTCTGAATAACCATTTCCCACATTCCTCTTCCCCTTCGTCTTATCCTCCCCACTACCATCAGCCTCACAATATTCCCCAATTGGGGATGCCATAGTCTCACTGTCTCCAGACGGTTGGGAGAAGTTGGGACTCTTGTGCGGTATTCACATAAAAAAAGAACTTTATTCTCTAAACCACTGAACTACCGCCACCCCAATCCGTCTCGTCATCCTTATCGGTATCATACCTCGATTTCTAAGAACTATCAATATCATCTTCAATTATTTAAGTTCCTTATATTTTTGGCTGCTACCTCAGCTACTGCAGCTCAGTGGTTTAGAGCGGAGGTTCTGAATAGACGATGAGGACCTGGGTTCGAGTCCCACTTTTTTATCTTCTGAATCTTTTCGGTTTTATGTTTCGTTCAAGAGTTATTAATATTAAATTCAATTATTTAAAATATATTACAATGAGGTTTATGAGCTTCAATAAGTTATTCCAATAAATTAAATATTGTTTTCAAAGACATCGTAAAAATCAAAATAAAACGTGCTTTCATTTTGGATGAGCCAGAAGACCTTTGGACCGAACATAATAATGTTTCCATTAAGGAGGTACCCGCACAATAAAATATTATTATTTTGCTACGAAATGTTATATTAGAGAGACGTCTCAGGTATTTTTCTTAAGTACTCGATATATCTATCAGAATAACACATAATCTCCTCGGGGACGAGCAATATGAACAGGGATACAGACTTTACTAGAGAATTGATACGTTTTGAATGTGGACATTTCTAATAGAGATTTTATTTCAGTTTTCAGTTTTACAGCAAAATTAAAAAAAAAATTGCTTTATGTTGCTATTTTTTTATGCCTCATGCGTATGTCAATTTTGAAAATATCGCATTTCTTCCCTGAGTCAACTGTCATACTATTAAATAACTAACAAATGATTTAAAATATGTTATTTTTCATTAGTGAATCAAATCCTTGAGTTGGGTCATGCTGAGAGTGAAAATAACATAAATGTATGTATGAGACGATGCATGAATGTGAATGGAGCAAGGGGCATCTATCCCTTAGTAAGTTAGTCATCTATTAGTAAGTTAGTTAGGTCACCTTTAAACTGACATAAGAACAAAAGCAGGTAGAATAATTCTTACCAAAATTAGGTTGTCATTTTATTTGCAGTTATATTAAAATACAGTACCTACCTACCTACAATAACAAAATGAAAATGTTTTTATATATGAATAAAAATATCTTATACACATTACTTCCATAAAGGATTATCATTTTCATACATCTCATACCAAAATCTTTTTTAATATGATTACTTCATTCTTAAATTTAAGGAATATGAACATTTTATATATAGTTGAATTTATTTGATATTTCCACTTAAAGTTATTATCTATTATATTTGCGAGATATTTTATGTTTGCTTTACTACTTAAATCAATGCAATTTTAATTGCAACTGGTATATCCCAGTGGGCAGTTTCTGTTCTGAACTTTAACACCAATCTTCATATTTATGGTATTTTCCGTGAAGCTATAAGGTATGTAATTAGTTTTCAGTATTCAGTATATTCAATAAATTTATATCGAAGCAGGTTGTCAGAATATTAATTCCTCTATTATCTTAATATATATGTATGTTTGTATTTGTGTGTATATTGGTATATGTGCATATGTGTACATGAGTATATGTGTATATATGTATATTTGTATATGTGTATGTGTGTATATGTGTATATGTGTATACGGGTATATTTGCATGCGTGTATATATGTATTTGTATATATGTGAATATTTGTATTGACTGCCATAATACGGGCATGTGCTTAAAATGGAAGTCGTAAACATGTAAAATCGTTTCGTACTTAAAAAATTAATGATTAAAGTATATTTAAAAAAATACACAAATTAAAGCTTAAATTAATACTCACGACTTAGATCAAAGCGAATAATATCAACATATGCTTTTTATAACTTCTTCAAAATATTGGTATTGACATTGTGAGGTCATTATTACTAAACGAATTAAAAATTAGTAGTACTATTATATTTTTATTTAGTATTCTGTATGTGTTGGTGAAGAAAGCTTCACTTTCGAAACATGTTGATATGTATTTATTAGAAAAGTGGTGTTTACAAAGTAATGCCTAATTATTTTTTTTGCTTTTTAATTCTTCCCTTGTTTGGTGAGGTTGCTCATTGTTATTATCTGTAACCATTTGTGTAGTTATCTGAACCCTTTTATAAAGAAACAGTTTTTTGACATTTACATTTTTTCTCAATGTTGTTGAAATCTAGAACCGATAAAAAAATGCGTAGTTATTTTCAGTAATATTAAACCTTTTAACATGTGATCATATTCCCTCCTAGTGCAAAAGGCCCATTTAGTCAATTGTACATCAATGGTAACGAGTTTCATAATACGGAACTTCCACTCAAGGCGCATTATTGGTTATCCCTCAATTTGGAGATCTTTTGTACCCTAAATAAACGATGTCGGCGAGTATGACAAATTATTGTATTTTCCGCACAAAGTATAAGCCACTTTAGTAGTTGGAATACGAGGGGGAAATCGACATATAAAAATATGTATTATTATTTTTGGAAACGCCACAAGGATTTCGTGGCATGTGGTTTATTGATATAAGTTAAACCAAGGTTGTAACGAGTCACCGCAATTTCTCAAAACATGTTAATTATTAAGGATGAATTGTTAATTTTTTCCGATTAAATAAATGTTAGCACAATTGTTCAGTGACTGCTAAGCCGAAAAGTTAGTTATTTTAATTTTGTTAAAGTTAACTACTGCACAAATACTACCCACGCATTTTTTAAAAATATTTTCTCTACTGTATACGAAACTTGTGAAATAAAACCTTTAACTTTTATTTTTGAAATAAACGAGATGTTTTTTCAGTGAATTTAATTATGTATCTCTTTGAGAGAAGATAGTTGAGCACATATTTCTTCTTCACTCTAGATACATTTTAGAAACGAGATTTTAAATTCACAATCAACTGATTGTTTCAGCTTATTCTGCATGCTTACTACACATTGCGCTGAAGTGGTATATCCTAGTTTTATTTTTGTTTCTACCAGAAGCGATTGGTTCCAATACAAGCGAGTTATTCTAGAAAACACAAAGTATTGAATTTAGTCTTCCGATTCATATGCTATTATATCATTCTTTTTCAACTTTAAAGCTCTGTACACATCTACCAGGACCGCACAGTACAGAACAGTACAGTACAGTATAAACACGACAATATTAGTTGCATTCTTGATATCAGGAAAATTGTATTGCACGCACATAACAACGCCACCACTACCCATCTATCGACCACTATCACGATACCAGACACTGAAGGAGTAATCGAATAGTTTCACTAAAAACCACTACACACTTGCTCAAACACAGTTTTCATACTTAGGACCAAAATTGTTCGACATCATACCCCATACATGGAAAATGAAAAGTACAAATGTCCTGCGTAAACTGATCAATGTTTGGCTTCTCCGTTTAAGGAGGGTAAAAACAAAAAAAAATCTGATTAATAGAAACGAGTATGTACACTGTATCAAACAGATAAAAACTTAAACAAAACAATAATACTTGCGAGTTAAATCCTGCTTAAATACCTGCTCATATCTCGACGTAAACAAATTTATCAAAATACACGTGCCAGTTGAATGACCTCTAAGCACCTTGTCATATATCGAAGTACACAAGATCATCATAACAACAATGCATGCGAGTTGAATCCTGCGCAAACACCTGCCCGTATACTTGACGTTCGGCCTACAAAAACCTGTACCCCGCGGTACGTTTCATCATTCCCACTCCAGCCATGGATCCAACAACTCCTCCATCGAGACGCTGCTTCACATTGAAACTCGACCATCATCATTTATCTCCAGTCTACTCAGACCCGCTCTTCTCACCAGGCGAGAGACCTCCACTGAGACGCTGCTTCACCATGGATGCCTTGACTTACCGCTGCCAGACAGGAACGCCCCTCTACACTCAGCAACATAGATAACGTCACCTTAAGTCAACCACGAGCTTGCAGCGACCGGCCCGACCTCGAATGCCGACTCCGGATATGCAGCAAACCGTGCCCATACGACAGTTGGCGTCACCTCAAGCGATTGTGCTATAAATCAAGGACATTCGGAGCGACATCTTCATTGGGAAACTGCCAAACACTTTTCTCAAGAGGATTCGCAAATCACAATAGTTGTATGCCTAAATATTTACAATATTTTTCTTATGCGGGCTTTACACGTCTCGTACACACACTTTTAAATAAAATCTTCATATGTAATTCAGTATTACTATACATAAAACAAAAAATGCATATCACACAACCAGTAACTATCAAACAAAAATACGTAATCTCTTAATACTTAATAATAATACTTTTTATTATATTATACGAGTATTACCATACTTTGCCAATACTAGCTTTTCTCCTTCTATTTTTGTATAATAGCACTTAATATGAACTAAACTTGTCAATTTGACTATCCTAAAACGGAATTTGTTCCTAGTTAGGCACTCAAAGCTTTTTTTTATTTTTTATTGTATAATATTAATTATATACAGTGGGAACTTATACCCGCTAAGCCACTGCAAGTAGCTTGTCAGCAGGAGTTTATTTCAACAATATAATATAATACAACAATAAATTACAATCATCATACAAATGTAGGGCAAAAATTATTATATTTAGACGCATGCATCTTGTGCTGTACATAAGTTGAGAGAAAAAAAAAAATTAAAGAGAAAAAATAATGGTAAAAGCATTACAGATTTGTTATTGAGATACTAGAGTCCAATCTTATAACACCGATTTAAATAATATTATAAAAATGTCAATATCATAAAAATATCAAAATTATAAAAGTACCAATATTATAAAAGTATCAATATTATAAAAATATCAATATTATAAAAACATCACAACTTTTAAAAATATCAACATTATAAAAACATTCATATTACAAAAATATAACTATTACGTAAATATCAGAAATATCAAAGCATCTGTAAGTATTAAATAGATTAAGAAATAAAAATTTAAAAGATATATACATAAAACAGCAGTACAGGTTGGTTACAATGAGGATAGACTTAAATATAATAGTAACACCGTAACAGTAAGTACACCAGATATCTAGGAGCTATACAACCATGGAGACCGTCATATTTGTTACCATCAATACACAAGGTTACTTTCCAAAAGCCAACACTTTAACATCAGTGAGAATTTCATCATAGGACAATTGTTTTTAAATTCGTACGGCAATTTGTTAAATATAAATGGTACAATGTATTCAAGGGTTCGTTGACCATATTTATTTTGAAATATTGGCACTATCATTCCTATATTTTGCGTGAAACGTGTATTGTGTACATGATCCACCACTGTCTTATACGGACTTTCAGATATATGTTGCAGTAGAATTTTATGCCACAAAATACCACGAACAGGTAATACATTAATTGATTTGTACATGATATCAATGTCTCGCCTTTGGTTAAAAACTGTTTTACTTACTAACAATTTTACCATGGCGTTTTGAATCAGCTGTAAATGTTTTATGTTGGTCTTACAGGAGTGTCCCAAGAAGTTATACCATACCTTATAGTCGATTCTGCTAGAGACAAATAAATTAGTTTCATAGTTTTTATAGGCACGTATAATTTTATCTTGTGGAGTCTTCCTACAATGGCTCGAAGTCGCTTACAGAGGTTGGAAATTTGTACGTCCCATTTCATATTACAATCCACCGTAACACCTAGATACACGTACTGGTTGACTAATTCGATACTTGTACACGCGCAGGGCTGTTTGGTATTATTGTGAATGCAATTAAATGAATGGGATATGATTACAGGTGCCTCTCTGTACCTTGCATGCGGGGATCTTATATGCATCAATTTCGTTTTTTTAGCATTGATTATTAGACCAGAGTCATGTGACCATTTTAATAAAGAAATAAAGTCTACCTGTAACAATTTTATTGCAGTATCCAAATTTTCATGGGATATTATAAGTGCTGTATCATCAGCATATACATAATGTTTAACAAACGAGAATATTTTGTTCATAAGTGATACAAGTTGGACCTAAAATTGACCCTTGTGGAACTCCTGTTTTGACATTTCTTCTTTTACTAAATTTGTCTGATATTTTTACCTGGATTTGGCGGTTGGTTAGGAAGTTTTTGAATAGTTTGAGAAAGTTTCCTCTTACCCCTATTGCCTCCAAAATATTTAACAATTTCTAAAATATTTTTGTTAAATAATGAGTGTTTCAACCAAATAAATATTTTTGTTATTATTATCATTAATACATTTTATATGATCACATTCGTATTACAGCGTTCGTAAGCGAAACGTATCGGTACATGCATTCGGATAGAATATATTGACGTTGCTGGTAGCCACTAGACGTCTGCGCCTGCGCAGTTAGTATGAACACATACCGTTCTCACCATCATCTTCGTCAGTTCTCGTCATTAAACCCAGATATTGCTAAAACCGAGAAGATGGATAATAGTATTAAATTGGTCAGGGAAAATAGGTTTTTAAATAATCATAAATATGGGAATAGGATTATAAAATCCTCAAACGTGATATGGCGGACGCTCACTCTCAGTTAATAGTTCAGACATCCATACTCGCGTCTGTGCTGTGAAGCAAGAAAGGTCTATTCACATCTACCAGCACCGGGCAGTGAAAAATAGACCTTAAATCGTTGGGCAGGACTTAGCTCGAACTAGTTTTACGTCATTCAGCCACAGAGTTAAAAACCCTAGCTACTATGTGGGAAGTGAAATGTTTGGTCCGATAAGGCGTTTGTTGTAAAAGTATTAGTTTGTTCATTATTAGAAATAGATTGTTCTAAAATATTACTGAATAGTATTATTTTATTATCAACCGTTGTAACAATGCAAAATTCTAATCTTTTCTATAGATACAGATAGGTAATATTCGAATAAACGTATTATGTTTAGTTTATCAGTAACTAACTGGAATATCGCTTTCATGTACAGTGTACACTCTCATTTGATTTATTCTTTTATTGTATAATATTAATTAGATGCGATGGGAACTTGTACCCGCTAAACCATTCAAGTAGTTTGTCAGCGGGAGTTTAGTTCAACAATATTATATAGTAGAACAATAAATAACAATCGTTATACAAATGTAGCGCGAAATTAAAACAATATAGGTGCATGCATGTTGTGATCAATGTACACAAGTTGGAAAAAAATTAAAACGTTTGAATTTTATAAAAATACCAGCGTTCAATTACATAATATCGATTTAAATAATTTTATAAAAATATAAAAATATCAGCAAGTATTAAACAAATTGATAAATAAAAATATAGAAAACAGCAGTACAGTTTTGTTACAGTGAGGATAGACTTAATATAATAGTAACACCTAAATAATTTTAGTTTTTTTTTAGTTACATTTATTAATTGAAATTTTTTTTATTTTTTTTTTAACGTTTCATCCTTTTTATTAACACGTCACCTGGTTTTGAACCCGCGATCCCGTGTTACCATACAAAAAATACATGAAATTTATTTTTAACAACTGATTGAATTTTTTATTTTTTATTTTTTATTTATTCATCCAAAGAACATAAATACATGCATGGTAAAATAAAGAAAAGAGCAAAATATGTAGTCCTGCAAAGCGGTCACATGACAACTTGTCTGCAGGTTCTACAAAAATTAATTAGTCCTAATAGTAATAGTAATACATACAAAAATTTCTGGATTTCTTTTTTCTTTTTGGTTATATAGTATATATTAATCTTAAATAAAATAGGTACTTACATTTGACATAAACATTATAGGTACATAATTTAACTTAGTCATTAAGTATACATAGATAAAAATTTAAAGATACATAGATTGCTCATTTAAAATCCACAACTTCATCGATTTCACGCAAAGCCTCTCACTTTCCTCCAATTTATAGCTTTCATAAAATTTATTGAAATGATATTTTGTTACAGATTTTATTTATAGATTTTATAATATTCTTCCATTAGAAGCATTTGCTTGTGGATGGAAGAAGAGTATACATTATTTATTATTGGTAATTAAAGTAATATAATATATGGTACATCTACGAGTATATGCATGCATTACAGTTTAACAAGAGAAATAAAAAATAGTATATACAATAGTAAATGTGTTATAAAGAGATATTTGTATTACAATTATAGTATTTATAATAGGATAGTACTCGTATATTTAAAATTATGCGTTTCGAAGAATAAATAAATATTATGGAAAACAGGTGAATTTAGTTGGACATTTTTTTTTTATTAAGATTGTCTTTTAAATATTTCTTAAAATTCACAGACAAAGACAGAGTTAAATATTTGGATTTTATCGTGAATGCATCTGATCTCTTCCGGTAGTTAATTTGAAAAATGATCGTCCTTCGTAAGTATGATGTAGTTGTGCAATTAAGTATTTAATTTTGGGCATGGAAATATATGTTTAAGGCACGTACGGTTTTCAGTTAAGACTTGATATTTGTCTTTTTCTTTTATGATTTGAATTATTGAATTTTATTTCACAGATTTTTAAACGTAGGCACTTGAAATTCATCAAATAGGCGATCCGTTGGGTAGTCCGAAGATTTTCTTAATATAATTTTAATTATTATTCTTTGAACAATTTCTACTAAAAGAAGGTTAGATTTATATGAGGATCCCCAAATAATGATAGCATATTGTAGAGTGGATTGAACTAAGGCAAAGTATATTGAGTATTGATTTTTTAACGATAAAAAAATTCTAATTCCTAAATATATATATATACATTAGTTTTCTAATTTTTTTTAACTACTTGTCACATTTGATCTTTCCATTTCAAATTTTTACAGGTATTTGATTTTATTTGTCGTTTTTAGTATTGTGCAGTTTGAAAAGCAATCATTTTTATTGTGACTTTTAGATTTGTCATGTATGACGATGTCGAAGTTTTCAGGGGTGTCGCTCGTTTGTATTGCAAATGGAACTACAAAAGTTTTTTCACTATTTAGTGATTGTAAATTAATGTCGAAAATAGTCTTGAGAGTATTCGTGTCTTGGAGAGTTGATGATTTGTCGTTGGATTTTAATTTTACTTTTTCCCAAGTCTTTTCACTCATTATTAATAATGTATCATCGGCATATGAAGTAATTTGGCCATGTAGTGGTAAAAATAAAATGTCGTTAACATATATAAATAGGATCGCTCTAAGCACTGTACCTTGAGGGATTCCAAAGTTCAAAATTTTCTGATCGCTATTGATCGTGATTGATTTTTACAACCTGAGGGAGGTTTTTTAAGTAGTTGGTAATCCATTTAATTGCATTTTATTTATACCAATATTATTTAATTTTTTTAAAGCATCTCATCGGATATGCTATCAAAATCCTTTCTAAGATCAATAAATATACCCTCAATTTTTTCCTTCCTTTCGATTCCTAAATGTTTGAAGTTACATTAGCAATAGCACCTTATGTGCTGAGTGATTTTATGAACCAGAACTGGTTTTTGTGTAGAATTTTATTTCTTTCTGGGAAATTTACCAATTGTTTTTTTTTTACTATTTTTTTCAAAAATCTTTCCTATGTTAGAAATTACACAGATTGGATGATAATAAGTTACTTGTTGTGGATCTCCAGATTTATAAATAGGAGAGATTATTGTATTCTCGTAAATATTGATATTTGATATTTCATTAAGAAACTGAATGGCCAAAATTGTATTATTATTCACTAATGTATATACTCCATTTGTGAATACGATTTCTGAGGTTTCAAAGTTATTATTGGGCTGGAAATGTTAATTTAATGAGATGATATATATAGGTACGTCATATAATATATATATAGTATTGTTCTAAAGCGAATTTTTTCAGACCACCCCTGATAAGAAAAAATCCACCTTAGCGCCCCATCCATTCGAAACACCTCAAGGATCGTATTCGCGTGCAGTCAAGGGGATTTAGAAGTCAAGCCAAAATCGACCGTCCGCCTATGTAATTTGAAAGAAAGTAAGGCTCAGAATTGGTCAAATTTCGATGTCGAAAAAAATGTATGGAAAAATTCAGACACTAAGCGAAAAACGACCGCTCTTCCTTCGAGTCTGAGCGATCGTAAGGCTCATTTTGGCGTAGTTCAAGTTCAGAAAAACGAAGTTGGCCGCGGATCGAACTCGCAATCTAAGAAAAACCTCCGGAAACTACTGAAAATTTTGTATCGAAAATAGTGATCGATTATGTTTTCCAACTGTCGGCTAGAACTAAAACTAGCGTTAATTAAGTAAGGAAAAATTCAAATCCGATCGAGTTTTGCGTCGATTCTATTTTCAACCGCAATCTTCCTACCCGCCGTGTGGCGCTGCTCGAGTTTCATTCGAGTTTCCAGCGATCTTTTACCCTACGTGTTGCCAGTGAAAGAAAAATAATAGACTCGCCGAGTATATATTTAAAAAGTACGTACAAAAGCCAAAATCGGATCTCTCGGCGGAAAATTATCTTCAACTTTTGCCGACTCCCACGAAATTACAATATCCTTTACTAAGACGAATCGGAGAGGTTAACTAAATAGATAATCGCTTTTAAAAACCACTTAGAAAGGTTTAAAAATCGCGACATCTATAGCAACCGATGGGAAAACTTCCACAATAATCGTTCAAACTTTTGACAGTTAAAAAAGCTGATAAAAATCGTCATTTTATTCCTTCGCGGCTATTTCACTTTTCTATGGAATAATTTTGTTCGAGAAAATTCATTCAGTTTGTAGACAAGTGCAATATTACAAGTACCTACCCGAGAATCTAATGTACGAAAGCATTCGAATTTAATTTTCGGGTAGGTGCTACCCAAGTTTTAAGAGGAACCTATCGGAATAGTATGGAAAAAATGCTTTAAAGGTTTAATAATATTTAAAATGAACGAATTTCTTGAAATAAAATTACGAGTTTCTTTAATGGGTAGGCGATTTTACACGACGCTATTATTAATACTTACCTTACTAATATTGTAATACTAATTTGAAATATACAAGGAACAAATAATTCGGTGAACGAAAAAAATCGATAAAAATTCATTTATTGATAGAAAACGATAATTTTTTGTATGATTTTTTTAAAAATTTATATAGCGCTGTTTTTTTACTTTCCCCTTGAACTTAGCAGTTAGCTCCAAAGCCTCATTTTGCAAGATGTGGCTCATATTTTTAAGGGAAAATATTATGCAAAACACATTTATTAAAATAAAATCACTAGGGGTGGGGTAGGGGTCGGGGAAGGAATAGGGGTAAGAGCAGGGGTAGGGGTAGGGGTAGGGGTAGTTTTAGCCGATATGGGTATCAAACCGAGCGTCTCCACCTACGCAACGAGATTTGGGAAATTAAAAATTTGGCAACAAATTCCTAGGCCCCATTTGTCGAGATAAAGCTAACATTGAAAGTTTTTTTTCTTTTCATTTTCTTTAAATACTTAATAGTGGTAGTCGTAGGGTAGGAGTTGGGTAGATGTAGGGTAGGAGTTGGGTAGATTTAGGGTAGGAGTTGGAGTAGGAGTTGGAGTAGGAGTTGGAGTAGGAGTTGGAGTAGGAGTTGGAGTAGGAGTTGGAGTAGGAGTTGGAGTAGGAGTTGGAGTAGGAGTTGGAGTAGGAGTTGAAGTAGGAGTTGGAGTAGGAGTTGGAGTAGGAGTTGGAGTAGGAGATGGAGTAGGAGTTGGAGTAGGAGTTGGAGTAGGAGTTGGAGTAGGAGTTGGAGTAGGAGTTGGAGTAGGAGTTGGAGTAGGAGTTGGAGTAGGAGTTGGAGTAGGAGTTGGAGTAGGAGTTGGAGTAGGAGTTGGAGTAGAAGTTGGAGTAGGAGTTGGAGTAGGAGTTGGAGTAGGAGTTGCAGTAGGAGTTGGAGTAGGAGTTGGAGTAGGAGTTGGAGTAGGAGTTGGAGTAGGAGTTGGAGTAGGAGTTGGAGTAGGAGTTGTAGTAGGAGTTGGAGTAGGAGTTGGAGTAGGAGTTGGAGTAGGAGTTGGAGTAGGAGTTGGAGTAGGAGTTGGAGTAGGAGTTGGAGTAGGAGTTGGAGTAGGAGTTGGAGTAGGGGTAGGAGGGTGAGTAGAATTATTTTTCGAAATATTCGTTGTAAAAATTATTTTCAACACACACACTCCTTGCTTCATGCACATTTAAACACACATACACAACTATTTATAACCAATTGCAGCTCTGCAATAGGCAAAACCTAGTATATATATTAATGCTCTATTCGTCACTTTTTTCAGACTTCGCCAGCCAGTCAAAAATCGACCCAAGCGCCTTATCCACGCGAAACACCTTAAGGTTCGTTTTCGCTCAAATTTCGAGGTGTCATTTTTTGTATGGGAAAATATGGCACCCGTAGTCTCGCGAAAGTCGACTGTACTCCCGTAGAGTTTAGAACACCGCAAGGGTCGCATTGGCTGGCCAAGTCTGAAAAGATTACACCATCGAGTCAGCCGCGCGTCACGTAAAAATATGGGGGAAAAAATTAAATATCTGGAAAAATTTGAAAAACATGTCTCTTCACGGGAAAGCGTAATCCATAAAAAATACTCCCGGGGAAGGATAAATAATTGGACAATATTTACTAAAACAGATTTCGGAAGGTTAATAATCGGTCAGTTCGGCCGCATTTCTTGAAAAAAACCCCAGGATAATCCATCAAACTTTTGACATTTCCAAAATCGTCATGAAACGACATATTATTGATTAAAAGGAAAAAAAAATTTTTTTTACTAGCGACCCTAGCGGTCGGCACTAGAACTACAGTGAAATCCGTAAGGAAAAATTAAAAAAACTAATCGAATTTGGCGCTAATTCAAATTTCATCGCAAAGAAATTCTCCCCGTAATATACCGACAGTTTCCTTTGAAAACGTTCCATATTAAGTGATCACGAAAAACAGACACCGACCAAAAAACGTAGACACAAAATATTAATTAATTTTTGTAATATAATTAAATGTTTTTTTTCGAATAAGTTTTTTTTCCGAAAATTGAAAAGGTCCGTCTCGGCGAACGTCGGGGTAGAAAAAATATATTTTTCAAATAAAGATTTGTCGATTTTTTTTCAGTTTTTCATTTATTAATTACGAATAGACTGTCGGCGTTTGCGAATTCACAAAGTACACCCTCCAACAATGTCATTACCAAAAAAAAAAATCAAAAAAGTCACGTTTTATTTTTATGTTGTTGTTAAATTTTATTAATTTATTTGAAATGAATACGTTAATTTGTTCGATAGTGTACATATTTAAAAAGAAAATGGCGGACAAGATGGCGCCACTTACGATGTTGCCAGTGAGAAGAAAACATTTACCCCATCGAATTTATTCGAAAATAGTTACTGGGTAGGTACTGAGCAGTTTTGGCTAAATAATTAAGTACTACCGATACGATATCATGACTTGATTCTTTTACATATGAAAGACATTAGAGGAACTAAAATCGCTGGTTTTTTTATAAATATTTATTTTAAATAGCGCCATTTTTTTTAAACGGACCAAATAGACAGAATCCGAAGAGCTGTTTCGAGATTGACATAATATATTTATTTTTTTGTTGCTTCTAAATGGACAATAACTTTCATATAAAATTACAGATTCATGGATTTTTGCCAGGAGCACAGAAAATCTAAGAGTGAGATATTTTTATAAATAATTCATTTTGATATTCTTTTTCTTTCGTAATATATCTGATATTGGTATAAAAATACGCGTATTGACGTAGCGGATCCGGGCATCTCGGTGAAAATATGAACAGTTAAATCTTGGCTCTCTTTTGCGAGAAAAGGCTAATACTGAAAGCTTTTTTCTGTTTCTTTCCTATAAATACTCAATAAGAATAGCGGTACAGTAGGGATAGGGTAGATTTAAGGGGGATGTAGGGTAGGGATAGGGGTAGAGGTAGAAGTAGGAGTAAGGGTAGGGGTACGGGTCGCCGATATGGGTATCAAATTGAGCGTCTCCACCTACGCAACGAGATTTGGGCAATTAAAAAATTTCTTCAAATGCTTTGTAATTTTGTGGCATCATTATTAATTATATAAATTGAAAATACACTTTGTATATACCACTTTACTAAAAGTGGTATATACAAAGTGTATTTTCAATTTATATAATTAAAAAATTGGCAACAAATTCCTAGGCCCCATTTGTCGAGATAAAGCTAACATTGAAAGTTTTTTTCTTTTCATTTTCTTTAAATATTTAATAGTGGTAGTCGTAGGGTAGGGGTGGGTAGGAGTTGGGTAGGAGTTGGGTAGATGTAGGGTAGGAGTTGGAGTAGTAGTTGGAGTAGGAGTTGGAGTAGGAGTTGGAGTAGGAGTTGGAGTAGGAGTTGAAGTAGGAGTTGGAGTAGGAGTTGGAGTAGAAGTTGGAGTAGGAGTTGGAGTAGGAGTTGGAATAGGAGTTGTAGTAGGAGTTGGAGTAGGAGTTGGAGTAGGAGTTGGAGTAGGAGTTGGAGTAGAAGTTGGAGTAGGAGTTGGAGTAGGAGTTGGAGTAGGAGTTGGAGTAGGAGTTGGAGTAGGAGTTGGAGTAGGAGTTGGAGTAGGAGTTGGAGTAGGAGTTGGAGTAGGAGTTGGAGTAGGAGTTGGAGTAGGAGTTGGAGTAGGAGTTGTAGTTGGAGTTGGAGTAGGAGTTGGAGTAGAAGTTGGAGTAGGAGTTGGAGTAGGAGTTGGAGTAGGAGTTGGAGTAGGAGTTGAAGTAGGAGTTGGAGTAGGAGTTGGAGTAGGAGTTGGAGTAGGAGTTGGAGGTTGAGTATAAATATTTTTCCAAATATTCGTTTCAAAAATTATTTCCAACACACACACTTCTTGCTTCATCCACATTACAACACACATACACAACTATTCATAACCAATTGCAGCTCTGCAATAGGCAAAACCTAGTATATATATTAATGCTCTAATCGTCACTTTTTTCAGACTTCGCCAGCCAGTCAAAAATCGACCCAAACGCCCTATCCACGCGAAACACCTTAAGGTTCGTTTTCGCTCAAATTTTGACCTGTCATTTTTTGTATGGGAAAATAAGGCACCTGCAGTCTCGCGAAAGTCGACTGTACTCCCGTAGAGTTTAGTTTAGAACACCGCAAGGGTCGCATTGGCTGGCCAAGTCTGAAAAGATTACTCCATCGAGTCAACCGCGCGTCACGTAAAAATATGGGGAAAAATATTAAATATCTGGAAAAATTTGAAAAACATGTCTCTTCACGGGAAAGCGTAATCCATAAAAAATACTCCCGGGGAAGGATAAATAATTGGACAATATTTACTAAAACAGAGTTCGGAAGGTTAATAATCGGTCAGTTCGGCCGCATTTCTTGAAAAAAACCCCAGGATAATCCATCAAACTTTTGACATTTCCAAAATCGTCATGAAACGACATATTATTGATTAAAAGGAAAAAAAAAAAATTTTTACTAGCGACCCTAGCGGTCGGCACTAGAACTACGGTGAAATCCGTAAGGAAAAATTAAAAAAACTAATCGAATTTGGCGCTAATTCAAATTTCATCGCAAAGTAATTCTCCCCGTAATATACCGACAGTTTCCTTTGAAAACGTTCCATATTAAGTGATCACAAAAAACAGACACCGACCAAAAAACGTAGACACAAAATATTAATTAATTTTTGTAATATAATTAAATGTTTTTTTTCGAATAAGTTTTTTTCCGAAAATCGAAAAGGTCCGTCTCGGCGAACGTTGGGGTAGAAAAAATATATTTTTCAAATAAAGATTTGTCGATTTTTTTTCAGTTTTTCATTTATTAATTACGAATAGACTGTCGGCGTTTGCGAATTCAAAAAGTACACCCTCCAACAATGTCATTACCAAAAAAAAAAATCAAAAAAGTCACATTTTATTTTTATGTTTTTGTTAAATTTTATTAATTTATTTGAAATGAATACGTTAATTTGTTCGATAGTGTACATATTTAAAAAGAAAATGGCGGATGGCGGCACTTACGATGTTGCCACAGAGAAGAAAACATTTACCCCATCGAATTTATTCGAAAATAGTTACTGGGTAGGTACTGAGCAGTTTTGGCTAAATAATTAAGTACCACCGATACGATATCATGACTTGATTCTTTTACATATGTAATACATTAGAGGAACTAAAATCGCTGGTTTTTTGATAAATATTTATTTTAAATAGCGCCATTTTTTTTAAACGGACCAAATAGACAGAATCTGAAGAGCTGTTTCGAGATTGACATAATATATTTATTTTTTTGTTGCTTCTAAATGGACAATAACTTGCATATAAAATTACAGATTCATGGATTTTTGCCAGGAGCACAGAAAATCTAAGAGTGAGATATTTTTATAAATAATTCATTTTGATATTCTTTTTCTTTCGTAATATATCTGATATTGGTATCAAATACGCGTATTGACGTAGCGGATCCGGGCATCTCGGTGAAAATATGAACAGTTAAATCTTGGCTCTCTTTTGCGAGAAAAGGCTAATACTGAAAGCTTTTTTCTGTTTCTTTCCTATAAATACTCAATAAGAATAGCGGTACAGTAGGGATAGGGTAGATTTAAGGGGGATGTAGGGTAGGGATAGGGGTAGAGGTAAAAGTAGGAGTAAGGGTAGGGGTACGGGTCGCCGATATGGGTATCAAATTGAGCGTCTCCACCTACGCAACGAGATTTGGGCAATTAAAAAATTGGCAACAAATTCCTAGGCCCCATTTGTCGAGATAAAGCTAACATTGAAAGTTTTTTTCTTTTCATTTTCTTTAAATATTTAATAGTGGTAGTCGTAGGGTAGGGGTTGGGTGGATGTAGGGTAGGAGTTGGAGTAGGAGTTGGAGTAGGAGTTGGAGTAGGAGTTGGAGTAGGAGTTGGAGTTGGAGTAGGAGTTGGAGTAGGAGTTGGAGTAGGAGCTGGAGTAGGAGCTGGAGTAGGAGTTGGCGTAGGAGTTGGAGTAGGAGTTGGAGTAGGAGTTGGAGTAGGAGTTGGAGTAGGAGTTGGAGTTGGAGTAGGAGTAGGAGTTGGAGTAGGAGTTGGAGTAGGAGTTGGAGTAGGAGCTGGAGTAGGAGTTGGAGTAGGAGTTGGAGTAGGAGTTGGAGTAGGAGTTGGAGTAGGAGTTGGAGTAGGGGTAGGAGGTTGAGTATAAATATTTTTCCAAATATTCGTTTTAAAAATTATTTCCAACACACACACTTCGTGCTTCATCCACATTACAACACATATTCTAAATACACAAACCAATTGCAGCACTGCAATAGGCAAAACCTAGTAGTTATAAATTATTTAAAATTAATAGACCAATAAATAGTGGAACGAGGGAGGTTATTTACTATTTATTCCGGCTCCATTTAGCTGAATTTCACGCTAAGAAACTAAGACGCTAAGAGTCTAATTTTGAAGACGTTTACAAACCCACTGCTGAAATGACTAGTAAGTTATATTGGTCTGTTGACAAATATCGTCAATTTCGTATGTATTTAAATAATATTTTTGTGGATTTATGCTGATTTTTAAACAATTGCAATATACATTCATATTTGAGGTTAGGCTTCATTTGACAGTTTATTGTAAACAACGTCAAGAAGATTAACGACTGAAGTCAAATTTTGTGTGTGTTTTTTTTTATTTTAAATATAATTTAGATCGTTAATATTTTTTTTTGAGCTGGAAGCGGGAAAACGGAAGCGGGTAGCATGAAACATCGGGATGTTGAAAATTAGAAGCAAGAAGAAAAAGCGAGAAGCGGCCAGAAGAAAAAAAAACATAAATGCAGGGAGCGGAAAGCCAGAAACTGAAACATGAAGAAGTGAGAAACAAAAACACCTTTTCTTAGTAACTAAATAATATTTTTTTTATTATAATTTTTTTTTTTAATTACTTAAAATTATCAGAATTTTCATCAGTACCCTCTGGCGGGACTCTCTTACTTAGTGCACATTTACTAAGTCTTTTACTTACACTTTCTCTTAGTGACAAATTTTTTTTTTATTATAAATATTTTTGAAATTTCTACAAATTATCAGAATGTTTATCAGTGCCCCCTGGACCTCGAGAAGCAAGAAGAAGAAGTGAGAAGCGGCAAGAAGAAAAAACCACAACATAAATGCGGGAAGCTAGAAACTGAAACAAGGAGAAGTGGGAAATAAAAACAAGCAGGAAGCAAGAAATTAAAACCAACGCTTAATCCATTCCTTTATTCCTATCCTATGTATCCTACATTCCCATATTGGCTCTAGGTTTCCATGTATACCGGCTAATTACATTTTGTCTTCCTTCTCATCCTTGGAGCATGTGCTCCAAATTCTAGCTTAATCAGTGACCCCTGGATCCTGGTGTTCTGGTGGGACTCTTTACTTAGTGCACTCTTACTTACTCTTTCTCTTAGTTACATTTTTGTTTTTGTTTTTTGATATATTTTTTAAATTACTACAAATTATGTATTTATTTAATATTTTCCTAACTCCATCTTTCTTTTCACATTTATGAACACCGTTTGTATAAAGTAAAAATATACATTTTCGATAACTGTAAATTCACTTTGTGGTATTATTTTAAATTAAATAATACAAAATATTTACTTGGACCATTGTGCCCATGAGCCATCTTCGTGTTACCATTTAAAACCTTTTGAACGACCACAGCGCCTTCAATTTTTTTCAGCCTTTAAACGTCAGACTGTAATATATAGATAGTTCTTACTTAGAAAGTAAATACTAAATAGATTTAAGGTACCTACTGAAGAAATAATAAAAAAGGACGTTCAGGAATAAGGAACTCCAGTGAAAAATATAATGGCTTTTAAAATATGTATTCGTATAGATCAGCAAATGCCGATTCTGAATATATAACTTTCATTGTATATAATTATACGTAGATTTTATAAATCCTTATATAAAAGTGAAATAAAAACCAAAACACCATGTTCTGTTGGTACAACTGCTTCTGACGTTTTTTATAATTTCGCTGTTTACAGTGTTCATTTTGCCCGTAAACTCATTATGTTTGTTTATTGCGACTACTTGAGAGTTTTTGATGAAAATTCATACCAATTTTAACGAATTTGTCTACATGATATGGCACTTTGGTGATTATTTCTTACTTATATTTTACTTTCGCATTATGAATTCTCCTGACACTCCTATTTTTTATGCGAATACCGCACAAGAGTCCCAACTGTCCGAAGCCAATGGTACTATAACATCCCTTATTGGGGTATGTTGTAAGGGTAAAAGGTATGGGGAGGGGAAGGCGATGGAGAAGATGAAGGTGGAGAAGTAGCGGGCTATTCAGATCTAAGCACTAAACACGGCTAAAGCCATTTCAAGCATCTTTCACTTTGGAACGCACCATAAATATTCTTAAATTAAATTGTAAAACGACGCAGATTATGCGCATGCTGGGATTTGAACCCACTACCTCCGGATTTGTAGTCGAGATTAAAAAAATTAAATTTTTCGAACTTTCTTCCGTTTTTGTCGATTTTGAATCCCGAATGACTAATTTTTCGGAATAAATCATTTAATACTTTTTGAAGAAGACAAAATTTGCGTACAATTTGAAATCAAAATGGTCTCTGTAGACCTAATGGTGTCTGGGACATAACAGTTTAAAATTTCGTAATATTTTATCATTTCTAGCTATTTTTATAGTTTTTTTTTTCATCGTTGACACCGAATTTTTATTGAAATATCGGCGATACCAAAGATTTATTAATATTAGTTAACGATGAATATCGAATTCATCGAGCACGGTCAGTAACGCCAGTACTTATTATCGATATGATAGACTGTCTATAGTTAGTAATAAGATAGAGAACATAATATACCACTGGTACCGTTATGCTATATGTTAAATATCATATGTCACATTGTACATTATGTATATTTTATTATGATTTTAATTCTAAAACAAAATTTGTCGCTACGCACTCCATTTTTTCTATTAAGTAAACCACCAACTCTATAATATAATCATGTAAACCATTTTATTTTTATTATTATTTTAAGCATCTTCTTGTGACACTTTAGGAAACATTACTGTGTAAATATATAAGCATCTGAACGCAATATGTACACTCCGCTTCTCTACACAAGCATTGCTTAAAAGAGAAGTATAATATTGCAATTAATTAAATTGTGCTAAATTTCAATAATGAAAAAAAGTACATTGGGAAAAAAAAAACATTTGTACTGCGTCCTTTAAGTGATTTTCGCCAAAATGGCACTATAAAAATCATCAAAATATTATTATTATTATTATCACGTACCAAATCATTATTCAATAGATATGAATACCAGAATATCGTTTAATATCTCGAAACGGTCAGAACGCTAATATCTGTGGACCCGGTATCGATATATCAGATATGCGGCGGTATCATAATACGCATTTCTGTTACCAACATGTGCCCTAGTCTTCCAGTTTAGGTTTTAAAAAAGTTGTATATGGACTTTCTTTGAACGCTGATAAATTGTTAATCAGTTGCGGATATGAATGTATTTTTGCACTTTGGTACAATGCACCTACAATAGTAACGCGACGCTGATATTCTACAATGTTTCCTTCAATTAAAGCAGTTAAATTTGAGTATAAAGTTCTCGAAGTTTTGGATGGAATCCATACAATATCGATTACCGCCTGTTGAACCGCTAATCCGAAAGCTCGTGTGACGTCACACCCAACAAGCCATAGATTTTGTGCGTTTTGTTGGACTTATATAAATTGAAACTTTAACAATTATTTTAACCATGAAAGCAAACTTAAAAAAAAAAACAGAAAATTAAGTTAGGATGTCAACATTAATAAAAAAATTTAAAATGGACTGGAGTTCCTTATTTAAGAAAAGTTTTTATATCTAAAAATAAGATATTCAAATTATAGAATACTTTCAATACAATGTTGATATTCTAAATAAATTTGCATAAACATCATTAAGAATTGAATTTTTTTTGACAGATCCGCAAATAAATGATAAATAATAATTAAAAAAGCTAACTTTCCCTCTTACATATTTCCTAGATTCATCATTGAAGCTTACTAGATTCATCACTACTAGGCCAAGTAGTTTCACAAATTAAACAATGGTTACTAAACATAAATGAAAAACCCCATTGTTGCAAATAAGGATACGAAAACGGATTTCTTTTTGTATGTAATATTCTAAAATAAAAGTTAATAATTATTTATTTGAATGAAACTAAAACGTTTTTAAAAATACTTTTCTGGTCATTTTAATTATGATGTCATTCGATATTTTTCTAAATATTTCAATATCGTAATGTGATTCTTTCGATAATTAATCAATTTGAAATGAACATCTCATTTATACTCATTACTTATTTTTTTCATCAATTTAATATAATGTAATTAAATATTTTGTAAATGAAATACTCAGCACGGGAAATCCCAGTGAGGATATAATTATTTATAATTTTGTTATAAAAAAAAGAATACAATAAAACATTATTATTTTTATTAATTGTTTTTGTGTTTAATTCGTAGAACTCCATTAATTTAAAAAAAAAATTATGTAAATCAAATTTAATAATGTTATTATTAAGTTCTGCAAGAATTATATAAATACTTCCATAACTTTATAAACTTGCAGAATTCTGCAAGTATTATATAAAATTGGTGGGCGAAGCGGCTCGGTTTAGTGAGCCGGATCACTAAATCAGCTCTCTGTAAAGACAATCCACATTACAACTGGACGAAAAAAGTATCGTGTAAGAGCGTCTTAAGGACGTCTTTAGGAGGGCCAAGGGAGCGAGGAAGAGGGCATGGTGTGGGGGGACGCGAACCGTCGTTCAATTGAGCCGGATCACCGAACCGGTACACTACAAAGAACACTAGATTAATGAAGAAAATATGTAAAAAATACTCACTTGTGAAACGAAATACCATTATTCGTTTTTACATTGCTTCTATTGGGACATGGAATTACAGAACACAAAACCATTTTTCACTCAATGGAAAAAAATAAGAAAAACAACCAAAGCATCCTCTCATCAACACGAACTGCAAGCGAATGACGGCGGTGCAAGTTTTTCTGTCCCAAATTTACAACATTCGAACTTTGGATTCCGTTATGGTCTATATCATGATTACCATACCTCCCGTACAGACTGTCTTTTTTTTTTAAATATTAACTTATATATATCTGAACATATGTACATAAACCTATGTGTAATGTATATAAAACAAAAAATCCCACATAGGCAAGGCCAGTGCGTGGGTATACCTGCTATCAGTTAGTGGCAGTATATTAGAATATTTGTATTAATCCATGGATGTTGAAGGTAAGTAAAATAAAAATTACAAGATAAATAAGAAAAAGAAAATCAAAAAAAATAAAAGAAAATCGTGAAAATATACAATTATAGTAGGAAAAGGTTGATTTCTTTGGTTTTAATCCAGTTTTATATAACATTTTTGTATGTGTGTAAAGACGATATGTTTGGACACTTACGTTCTGTAGATAGTAAATTATAAATTTTAGGAGCAATAAAAAAAGCATGTGTCTGCGCAAGCCTAGTTTTGCACAAAGGTACTTCAAGTACGTTATTTCTTCTGCTACTAAAGCGGTTTTCGTTTTTTGGGAATAGTTTTTTTTATTGAAAATATATATTTTAGGCACTGTCGACAATAAATTTTTCTTATATCTAACAGTTCAGCCTCCTGGAATAATTGTATGGAGGGGAAGGTACTTTCTTTATGTAACATTATTTTTAGTAACAATTATTTTTATAAACAATAATTATTAGCCTGAAACACTCATCCAAATTGAAAAAACCTTCAGAGCAAAGATAAAATTTATCTTTGCCCGGAAGGTTTTTTCAATTTGGATGAGTGTTTCAGGCTAATAATTATTGTTTATAAAAATAATTGTTACCCTTTGCGCTATGCACAAAAATCTTGTCTTAAAAACTTTAGTTTATCAATTAATAATTATTTTTAGTATTAATTTCATTCTTCCATGATCCGCTCAATCGTTTAAAACCCTTAATCTGGCGTTCCGCTGAAAGCCTGGACTGTCCCAATGCAACTAAACGATTAGAATACTTGGCACTATGGTTTTCTTTTCAAGGATTTTTATTTAAAAAAAGTGGCATACTTTGAAATTGGAACAACCGACCGGGAAGGGCTGAAAGATTTGTTCTGCGATAGTTCAGATTTCTTGTTTTTTAGGTGGTCTTTCAAGGGGATATATATATATATATATATATATCATGGTAGAGCACCATTAGTTACAAACCTTTAAAAGAATGTATTTCAGTACCCACCCATCAAGCCTATGGAGGTACCTTTACAGCTGTAAAGAAAGTTGACAAAAAATAATAAAAAAATGAATATAAGAAACATTATCTCTCATTGATAAAGAAAGAAAACATGTGTATAAATTCAAGAAGTTTTTTTTTATTATTTTTCACATAATCTAACATTTTTTTCAAGCGCATTTTGTTTTTCTTACAAAATTCACCCAAAATAATAATACAATAAAAACTATTTATTTTACTAATATTGTTACAAAATATTGCCAAGCACAGTCAAAGTCGTGATTAACCAGACTTCTTTGGGATGACGAATGTTCTCTTGCGGGACTGTTTTCTTCGGATCATTTCCAGCTGGTGGAGCTGCGAGTAGACGTCGGCCCAAATCTCACTCTGCTCCTGCTCAGGAATGGTCGCCCTGGTGACGAAAAAATCAGATAAAGAAGGTTAATACAAGCAGAAAGAAGCGATAACACAAAAAAAAGGATTTACGTACAATTAAAAAAAAAAACTATTCAATTAATTTATAAGAAAAAGATGTGGTCATTTAAAATTTTATTTTATTCGGGAAAATGTAGTTTACCATACACATTTTGACATATTGAGTTATTACTTGCTTACATTAACCAGTAAAGTTTCGGCTTTATCGTAGAAGAACTGCAGTGAAAAATTATAAATGAAGTATATATGCAGTAACCTAATTTTATTATACTACTCATATGTATTTATTAATATTTTTCAATTTTTATTTTTTAACTTATTGAAGTTTGTAAACCTCATTGTAATGTTTAATCATTGAAGAAGATAATATTAACACATCCCAAATGAACCACGAAACCGAAAAAACAACAGAAATTAAAAAGATTTCAGTAGCATCTGGGACTCGAACCCAGGACCTCTACCTATCCGGGGTAACAGCTTAATCAACTTAGCTAATGAGACCAGTTCAATTTACGCAATTTACACCGATATCATACTTCAAGTTCAAGACTTGTTAATATTATCCTCCATTTTTATAAATCCCTTCTTCAATGGTTAAATATTACAATGTTATCTTCTTCAATGATTAAATATTATCTTCTTTAATGATTAAAAATTACAATGTTATCTTCTTCAATGATTAAATATTATCTTCTTCAATGATTAAAAATTACAATGTTATCTTCTTCAATGATTAAAAATTAATATTAATGTACAATTCTTTTCGAAATATTGCTTTAAAAAAACATATAAGGTACATAATATTACAGAATATACACTTTTATTGATGAAGTTTAAAATCATTGATTGATTTAAAGATATCGCTTTCATGTTTCTCAATTTATTCTTCAAAACACTCAACGCATTAAAACTCTCATCACTCGGTTAGGGGCTTTCAAGAGAAAAGTCACTAAATTGTCCAGCATATATGTCACTAAATTGTCCAGCATATATATCACTAGCTTGCTGCACGTGTTGTTTTGGTCGTAAAAATCTCACTTGTCATAAATCACTAGCTTTTGCGATTGTTATTGTCATAATACAGTGATGCACAACTCGCAGCCCAATTCATGCGGCTCGCTGGCGAATTTCGTATGGCCCACGTGGCTTCCTATACAAAAGATCGTCTGCCAAACCTAATTCTCGAAAATCTTGGCCGAGTACAATTTTCGATACAGTTTTTGTAAATTCATATACCACTTATCCTACGTGCCAAAAAATTGAAAGAATCAGTTTGCAAAGTCAAAAAATCCCCAAAAATGTGAAAATATGAATTTGGCGGTCACGCTCCTCAACCACTCAAAAAATTGGAAATCCGCTTGTAGGTCGAGAGTCGGGTTTAATAATTAGGTAAAGCGGCCCCTCATCTAAAAACATTGTGAATCATTGTCTTAAAATTATCCCGCGTAGGGATGTAGGTGCTCGAACATTTTTATCAGTTTTTCCCAAAAATTGACGATAAGTAGTAATATAAGAGAGATGTAAAAAGGGAACAAAATTGCAAAGCCCAATTTTCGCAAATTTTATGACAATTTTACATAGTGCCTGATGGATAGGCATGTTTCACGTTACCGACGATGTTACCCAGGTAGCCTCATAAAAATATTAATTCGTCTGCCAGCCACTGCCACCGCCCCGCCGCTAAGCCGACCTTTGTCTGTTATTATTTAATTACTCCGAGAATCGTTTTTTTGTCAGATCCAACGTGTATGTTTGGATTTATGAATCGTGTTAACAAAATTATTTGTACAGTATTTCAGTGAAGCATCCTCGTATAACAGCTAGCGATTGTATGAAAATAAGCCAAAACCAAAATATCATTTGGTAATTGCTTATTATAGCCGTGAACTAGCTACCACTACTACCGTGATCGTTATAACCATGTTCGACTGTATACGCTTTAATGAGGACATTTAAACATTTATATCCATTTAAATTTCTCACAATATATTAAATAAGTATTTTATTTCCTTTCTAAACCACCAGAACGAGTGCTAACAGCGAGAGGTGAGGTTTATGTCACTACAAATCTAATAACCTCGATAATATTTTTTCATGTATGAACAAAAAAGCAGCAGTCATGTAGGTTAGCTAACATTTATTTTATGACTTTTCGATTTCTATAATTTATTAAGAATACGTTTCACAGAAAATATTATGAATTGTATGAAGAAAAAAAAAACAATTCGTACATCCTAGGCTGCTAGAGACGCTAGTGTAGCACGTTGCAATCTCAATGTATGGAAAATGTCAGAAACTGGGTTTATTATATACTTTTTAACATATTTGCTTACACCAACAATTACCGTGAAAAAAATTTTCATAAACTAATGTATGTATGTGTTACCTGTAATCCTTCATGAGGTCATACTTCTCCCATGGCTTCTGGTGTTTGGGAATTCTATCCTTAACCTTCTGGGTCAAGTGCTCGGTGACATCGATGACCCCTTTCAGGTTCTGACGCTCGTAACGCTCAATCCAAGGTTTTGGCTTCAGCCTGACCTGAAATAGAAATAAATGTTTACATGAATTATTATTTTTGTTAATACAAAATCATCTAAAAGGCCATGATTTATTTTGTTGTGAAAATCCATCATCAATGATTGGCAAGAACAAAATTTTCAATTGTATGCGAATCCTACTGTGTATGTACCTACATACCAATGATCCTAAAATGTATGAAATGGATACCAATCTCTTTTGGAAACTAACCCTAATATGACTGAAGGTCTATTCACATCTACCAGCACCACGCAGTGCAGAACAGTACAGTGCAGACACAACATTTGTTACTTACATTATCTATGAACACATTCATATTACAGAATACGTGAGCGTAATGTATCCGCGCATGCACGGGCCAGAGAGATATGTTGTGGCGAACGATAATGTTCAGTTGACTCGCATCTGTACTGCGTCTTTGCTGTGCTGCACAATGTAATGTGAATACTCGTGTTTGTGCCGTTCCTGCACTGTACTGTTTTGCACTGCGCAGTGCTGGTAGATGTGAATACTCCTGTATTCGAGGACAGTGGCGGTTCGTGCTCGAAATCATTAGGAGTTTAACATTAAAGCGATTTAAAAAAGGAAAGTATGTATATCAGCTTTCTGTGAGCAGATTTTCTTCTTCAACAAATATAATATATTATGGAGTCACTTCATTTCGAAAGTTTGTGTGGAAACATAGGTATTAGAAATGTAAAAAATAACTTATATTTTAAGACAGCCATAACAAGACAGAAAAAGCTTAAGTTCATATTTGTGAGATGATTTATTTTACCACAAAAATAACTAAAAAGGCGGAACACATTTAAAAAAATTTTTTTTTGCTTATAATGCAAAAGCTTTTTGTAAAACCAAAAAGGGTTATATTAAAAAAAAAAAAAAACAAATTCCAAATTAACCGTTTAAAAAACATAAATAACAAAAAAACTTTTAATACTAAAACAATATTAATAGCATTTACACAATGCAAAAGAATGAAATATCCCCATGTTCTTTAGCTCCATATATGCGTTCCAGGATTCAGATTGCGCTGTGTTCTTATTGGTGGATTTTTTACTAGGAATTTGCACAGGCAAATACTATGCAGTAGTGGCGCGCTGTTCAAACTGTAGTAATATTATAATCCAAGTGAGTCTTGTTGGCTCTAGTTTTTCTTTGGGAGTTTACTGCCCTAATGCTCATTAGAGAAAATTGCCACCGTACAGATACAGGGGATGAATAAAAATCACCTTTGAAATCATGTGTAAGAGAAAGAAACTAATTTTTATTATGAAGAAATTTATAATAATTACAACACAGCTTCACTCGAAATTAAGAATAAAAATATAAAACAAACGCCAAAGGACAATTTTTCCACAGGCAAATGGACATTTCAAAGCTCCATAGGCTCATGATGGGAAAGAAGTTGCAAGCTTGAAATCAGAGCTCACAGTTGGAGAGTTATCGCAGCTTCAATAATTTTAAGAATATCTAATTATGAGTCTAGACCGCAGTAACAAATGATCAACACTGATCTTATCCAAGCTTCGATAGGAAAGGAATAATATATTTTTGCAGTAAATAGACTTATGCTGAATCAGGGGAAGTGGTGAATCGAAAATCGATTACGAATCCCTGATTAATTTCAATGAAATACAAATAAAACCCTTACCTGCAGTTTATTAACCGGCACCGCAGTGCCCTCGGGGAGAATCTCTGGCTCCATGTCCAGCGGGAAGGTGCTGTACTCTTCTGGTGCATCGCGCAGGTAGTACAACTTGTCGTCCAGTCGCTTCTCCAGGCGCAGGACTTGCACCGAATGGATCCGGGGGTCGTACATCATGTAGCGGACCTGCGAAAAGCGATTGTTTAGTTTGATGAAACGATATGATGTTAACCTTTACAATGCAATCTATCCCATCACGCGTTACGTTTAGACAAAATGCATGCGTTTTAGTGAAACTTCACGGATTAAGGTTAAGTGTGTGGAATGCACAGAAACAACAAAAACAAAATAGATAAGGCCGCCCACAGATGACCAAAGATTTTTGTTAACAATGTTAATCGAAATGTAGACATGGCACAATCAAGTGAATCAAATACATGAGTTGGAATATATCTGGAGTCAGAATAACCGAGACTATATACGAATGTGAATAGACATGTCCACAAGCCGCACCCTTAGCGTTTGAGGCACTTCCCAACAAACAATTTATTTAGCAGGTAAAATGGCAAACGGAATCTATTATGAATGTAATAATATTTCAGGCCATGGCATTAATGTTCAACTATTGCCTGATGCTTGCTTGCACTTGTCTATGTTATGCGTTGTATGCCTCGCAGAGTCAGGACAGAGCTTATGAAGCAAGGAGAGTTGTGTGGCGGTCTACCTTGTCTGCCTACCCCTGCGGAGAAACGGCGTGATGGTTAGTTAGACAGGCTTCTCCAGCGAGCGAATAGGCTCGATAAATTAACTATATTTAGTTTTTTTTTTTCACAGTATCCACACAGGAAGCCCTGAAAGAAATAATTTCTCTCAAGGCCTATATCATCTTTGGGGACGCTGTGTGGAGGGTCTATTAGAGGATAGGAAAGAGTGAACCTGGGTCTTAAAGATACCCATGTTGTACGAGAGAGGAAACACAAAGCCCGGCAGATCATTCCACAGCCGAGCTGTTGAACACAAGAACGAGTCGTAGAAGCAACCCATTCTCATGTGGCAAATGTCAACCGAGTGCAAATGTTGGGCGAGCGTTTGGCGTGTTTCCCGACTAAGCACCGGTGCTGAATGACGCTAGTTCCTCAGATCATCTTTCATTAAAATACCGGTAGAACAAGGACAGCTTTCCCACCCGACGTCTGTGCTCCAAATTTTGCAATCCGTTTGTTAAGATAGACGAATCTATCAAACAGACCACCCATGTAAATAATGTCAACAGGCGATTTGCGATTCGTGCTTCCAAGTGTCGATTAATTATCGATATTGTTGAAGGCCTAAATAATGTCAATGTTTGTGCCAGGGATCTAGTAATATTGTCTAACACTTTCTATATAGACTGTCCTAGTGTACAATATTAGACGAGCAAATTGGAAATTTTGTATTAGAGGTGGACAAAGTTTCGTGTGCGCATTTTTATTGCTTTTGAGAGCAAGAAATATGTAGTGTCTTTTTGATATTTTCCATAAACCTGTATTTATTTAAATGAAAAAAATTACTTGTTTTAAACCACTTTATTATATTTAAACATTGTCAACCGGATACGGTTGAACTCAACCCTTTTCAGAATCGTAATCATATGAACTAAATTAAAATAGAGATATACAGTAAAACCCCTATTTTACGTTTTTCAAGGAATGAAAAAAAAAAAAATTAAATGGAGGGAAAATGTAAATCGGGGGAAATGAAAAAAAACAACTTTTAAAAAAAAAATAAACTTTGTTAATTTTTTTGGTTGAAAAAACAATACATATTTTAGTTTTATAAAAAAAAAATCATGTAGGTAGATTAGTTGAGTATTGAAAAAAAAAAAAAAAAAATTTTTTATTAAAAAACCATATTTGTTGAATATTTTTGTATTGAAAAAATATTTCATATATTATTAAAAAAATCATGTAGATTAGTTTGTTTAATTTTTTTTTCTCTAATTCAATATTTTCAGTAAAAATCGGGTAATAAATGTACTAAAATACATCGGGACTGAAATAATAACACGTAATTGGCGGGAAAACGTTAGATCCGGGGACGTAAAATACGGGTCTCACTGTATTATGATAAAGAAGGTGAAAGGGAAGGGAAGGAGACAGTATATCAGAGTAGAACAGGACAGAGCATCAGAGAGGGGGCAGTAGAGGGGTAGGGGAAGAAAGGGAACATCTTTCGAATCGGATTTTGTGTTAAATGTAATTGTTTATTTAAAATTTGGCAATTACTTCTTTTTATAATTTCTTCAAAAGATTGGTGTATTCACTTTGTGGAGTTATTATAAAAAAATTAATTTTAAAAAATGCTTTGTATTCACCACTTTATTAATATACACCTATCAACATGTTTCGAAAGCGATGCTTTCTTCATCGGGAATATATAGAATACTTGAATATCCTGATTTTATTATCCTTTATTTGATGAATTAGCGCCACCCGCCGGTGACAATATTTCGTTCCCGATTTGTTCAAATCGGGCAACTTTATGAAAAGGTAAAATTGCCACCAAAGTGAGGAGAGCATCATACAAAGTTACAATAGTATTTTTTTTTTTGAAAAATTACTTGTGAAGCTAATAATTTTTACACCCGTTGAAAATTCTGTGGGTTATTTTGACATGGAGTGCATTTTTGGATGGATCCCTAAGAAGCAAGCTAAAAAAACTAAATTCAGTAGGATGGACAAAGGTGGTCAAGTCAGGTTGGAACCACAAATTAGAAGTTTGCTACATAGGAATTCTTAGAGTGGAATAACTTTATACTATAGTATATAAAACACTTAAATTTTCATAATATTTCAGACTGTTATCAGATTCATTTTTTCAAAGGTAGGCGTAGCTTTTCAGCCTTTTATGGAATGTACGCCACTGCCGAATAGCAATTAATAATGCATGTCTTCACCTGTCACCGCGTAAGTGATTATTAAAAAAAGGGTTAAACTAATTAACACTCAATTATCGCTGGATTGATTTGTTGCTTTGTTCACATTCATACATTTTCTAATGCTATTCTAACCCTTGACCTCATCCGATTCAAGTATTTCACGCACTTGATTGTGCCATGACTTCGATTCCATACTTTTCCGACACTCTTCTCCCCGATTGCTCGACATATAAGCCTCACAAATTATCTAAAAAGTATATTACCTCAATTCCTTGGTGGTCAATTACATTTCTCAGGGTGAATTCTGCTCGGAGTCCAGATTCCTCTCGCTTGATGCAGATCCCTACAAATTTGCTGGTTTTTCCCTGGGAATGGGGGTCGGAGGTTGTCACCGCAAGAATAGAACCTGAAAGATAATATAGAATGAAAAACATATTTTATTATACTTAATTATTGATCAAGTTTATGTAGCACAGTTTAGTGAATAAATCAACACAAGCGCACTTTACACACATAGGTTATTTTATTTGGTAGCTTTTTAGAAATAAATGTGTTTTTTTTTTATATAATTGCTACGTTCTCAATGCCAGTTTCAGATTAAGCTATATGGCAGGTCATTCCAAAAATTTGGATCATTACCCTCTGGTGTGTCACGTCCCCGCCAAGTACAAACCCCCTACTATGCCAGCCATAAAATGGAGTATTATGCGGCATGTGTTAGTTAACAGTAATTTCGTAATTACTTACTGATGTTTTGAAATATGTTTTTGTAAATTGTACTGTCTTACTAGATAATGTGTTTATTTATTTGTCAAAATTGTACATATATAGATTACTAGCTGATGTGTACCCGGCCTTGCTTGGGATTTTTTTTTGGAATAAAGTTATGAAGTTGTGAATTCTTGCTTGTCATTAGGGTGCCATAATTGATTTGACAGCGAAAGTAACTATCTCTAAATAAAGAAAAATTCATTTGAATATTTTATTTCATTCAAAAAATTATTTTTTCAAAGTTCTTAAGTAGGTACCTAATCGTGTTTTCCATTTTGAAAATATTCAACCAAAAAATACCTTCTTCTTTTGAATATGCAATCTGTGGCCAACCAGGGTGTTATATCTATGGGCTAACCTAAATAAAACACGGAAGGTACAATGTTTTTCATACTAATTTTAAAACGTTATAGCAACAGTTTTACATATTGGATTTCATTCAAACTACTTTTTAAACCTTCCCGGCAATAATAAAAATAAACTGTGTCATTTTCAGCGAAACCGGTAGAGTAATTTTCGAGAACATCGAGGACATAAACTTACATTGATTTTTATATATGAGGTGTGTTCAAAAGAAAAGGTGAATTTTGAATTTTCTCGAGCTGTGTACATTCGATTATCGATTTTTTTTTTTTATGTTGCTACACATATGTTGATCATATGTTAGCATTATCAGCCATTTTGGATTAGTGGTTTGTTTTTGACAACTGGAAAGGTTAGTCACGTTTTTGAGGGTTCTTCGATTTTTTACTTTTGAAAAAAATGGATCAAGGAACATATGTATTAAATTTTGCATTAAAAATGGAATAAAGTGCTCCAACGCACTTAAAACGTTGACTGTGGCATTCGGCAAGTCTACTTTGTCTCAAAAAAGTGTTTATAAGTGGTACAAGTGCTTTACAGAAGGCCGAGAAGATGTTAATGACGATGAGCGTCCTGGAGTTGCAACCACGTCAACAAACGAAGAAAACATCGAAACAGTGAAGAAAATGGTTTTGGAAAATCGTCGAATCACTATTAGGGAAGTTGCAGAGGATGTTGGCATATCAATCGGCTCATGCCATGCAATTTTCTCAGATATTTTGGGCATGAAACGTATGGCAGCGAAGTTTGTTCCGAAATTGCTAAATTTTGAGCAAAAGCAACGTCGCATTAGTATCGCTCAGGAGTTGTTGAATGACGTCAATGACGATCCAGATTTGCTCAAAAGTGCTTCGAGGATTGGAAGAAACGCTGGCATAAGTTCATTATATCTGAGGGGGATTACTTTGAAGGGGAGAAAATGGATATTGATGAATAAATAAATACTTTTCGAAAAAATTCGAAATTCACCTTTTCTTTTGAACACAACTCATATGTAAGAAGTAGTCTCTGCAGAATAGCTACTTATATTCAGAGAAATTATTCTGTTCTCACTCATTATATGAAGAAGTTAAATAAAGAAATTCAAAGATATTTTTAAGGTTTTATTATATTTTCATAAAGTTAAAGAGGTGTCCTTCACAAAGAAAATAAAATAATGTGATGTTTTCCCTAAATGAATATGGAAATATTACTTTTTTTGGTGACATTTCCCCAATGACGACACACTTTTTCACAGATAAAATAGATATGTTTCCACGAGACGAAACGACAAGATAGAATAATATTATTTTCTTGCCGAGCAAATAAAATATATTTTAGTAGTCTAGGGGCATTTTTTAAGGTTTAATATACTATACAATCGTGTAGTCGGGTGCGTTGCTAGTGAATGTGCATGGCTAGTGAATGCAGCTCTAGCATCGCTGGCACACAAGTGGTAAATAAAAATATTTACTTATGAATATTATATTATCAACAGTAATCCATCATTTTGTAAATTATATTTGCCATTTTACAGGAGACAAAAAAACTGGCAGCAATTTTACCCATACGTAAGGGCATTCGAGATGCGTCATCAATTTCCTTAAATTGGAAAAAATTCTATTATAATTTTACCCATGCATGTTTATTCGGCAGTCAAATTAATGAGGCTTCAGTACGACTTGTAGGATGATGAAATGCCATAACAGGGCACTAAAATATACAATCTTTGGATGTCCAGCAACTGAACTGACATACTCTTTAGAGATAACTTTCTTTTTTACTGAAAAACTTTTTGGCACAAATGAAATATTATAAAAAATGAGGGGAGAGGGTTAATGAATTATTGTCAAAGGAAGTTACATGACATATTTTATGAATATGTTGTTGGGAATTTGGATTAATTCCATAAAATAGCCGTAAACAATTATTATGTTTCATCATCTAAATTGAGACCAGCATAAGATTAGAACTCTAATAATTGTCACAGGCATTAGGCAAATGAGAATACAAATAAACTAACATCTGCATAGATCGATGCTTCGTGCAAATGCCAATGGGTCTATTTTAGTAATTCCTGTGTCGTATTTGCCAGGCGGAAATCAACAAAGCTTTAGTTTGAGGTAGGTGAAATAATTATTCTACTTCTGCCATATTTGAATTAAAGTATTGAGATAGTGTCTTACCAACGTAAAATTCGGGTAAATCTATTCTTTCTCTCCTGCTCATCATATCTAAACGCTCCAACTTTTCTCTAATATAATTTCTCCTTTTTATATCAGGGTTTGGCAAAAATTCTGGGTATATGAATCGGAAATTCAGAGGGGCAATCGATTTCCTTCCTTTTGCCCCATCCTTCGTCTGTTTTGCCGGTTCTGATTGAGCATCTGGTAGTGCCGAGAAACATCTACATTCAATGGAACCTGGAATATCAAGTAAAACAAAAATTGATATAATTATCAACAAACTGTTAAACATAACCTCAAATACGAACTCTGTAAACAGAATTTACCAAAAACTCCCTTTGAGTTGAATAACATGAGTTTATTGAATGTTCCAAAAAATCTGCTAATAGAAACTGCCATTTTTGAAAACCGATTTTAATTCAATCGTAAACTAGTATTTTCGCCGACATGCGAACTTACGCCTCCATTTTTATTTTTGAGTTATATTTTTAGTGTTGCCTTAGAAAAAGGAACTGACTGATTATCAGACAGTTTCTTATTTTATATTTAATTGTTATTGTGACAAATTCATCAAAAATATTATTCAAAATATTAAATTTTTGTTTTTATTTTGATGAATATCGCATTCTTCAGTAAATCTCTCTTGTAATTCGTTATTCAACAATGATTTTGAGTGCCCATAAATATGCTAAAATTGGGTATATTTTTAAGTTTACGCTTTTGATAGCAACATTGTACTCATTCGGATTTCGCAGATTGTGGTTTTGGATTGACGTTCTGTTGATCTTGTTTTCTTTTTATTCAGATTCAATGGCTGTGGTAATATTACCTGTATTTGCCTTTTATTGATTTGTATTCCGAAAAAATATAGGTCACGGGATACTTTACTCGCGTTGCTATTTTAGATTTTCTTTTTAAATTCGTGACGCATTACTGTTCGTAATATTTTGTGGTTTTGTTTTTTAAGAACTTGATCATCGCCATTAGCCATTGTGGGTGACAGCCAAAAACGTGGTTTTCTTAATTATATTCAAGGCTTTTTAAACGGCTAGTGCGACGTAATTCATCGATACTTTCGTGTACATTTTTTTATCAGGCAGAGCGTGAAATATTTTGAAATTACCATTTATGTTATTTTTGGCGGGAACGCCGTCATTAACGTAGTGCACACAAGCTGTCACTTCCATTGATGGTCTTCGCAGGCGCCGAGATAAACGTTACATTGTTGTTTCGTGAAAATAGTTTTCCGGGTCAAGATTTTGCTGTGAAATGTATTGAACTTCAAATTAAAGTTTCGTACATAACAAATATGAAGAACATTTGTCTGAAATACCGCGCAGTAAATTAACCGTCGATATTATAAAATATTCATTTCCTTGCAAAATATTACTTTCTTCAAAATATAACTTTTTTCAAAATATTACTTTATTCAAAATATGCTTATTAAATATATATATTTTTTTAATGATTTTAGTAAATATTTATATGATTATTTTATTTCAGATACTCTCATAGGCTGACTAGAAAATGGAGAAACGTTTTGGTGAGCAATTGTACGACCTTCAATACCGAGACGACGGAAGTGTCCTGCCCCCGTGCTGCCTTGCTTGCTTGTGCTATGAAGGGGAAAGTCGCGCTCGGGCACGAAGGCGCTGCAAGAGCGAGGGCCTGGAGAGATCCCCATATGAAGTGACCCCCTGCCTACTAGATTGGCAGAAGAACAATGGGAATCCTCAATACACCAGCCCTTATGTCGCCTTTCCTGGGCGCCAAGAGCCCCGGAAGCTCCCCCAGTGTCCAGTAGCCGTGTCCAAAGCCCACCACATCAAATCCCCCAACAAAATTAGAGAGACAAAAATAAATTCCCACTCACCCGTACGGCCATCTTCTGATAACTTAGTGCAGTACGGAGTTTGCAATATAAACGGCGACAGTTTGAGATCTCGCTGTTCTCCCGTTAAGACCGTGTGTTCCAGTGCAGTGGTGTGCAACGGTAGACGCAGCTTCTGTTGCGAGAGTCCTTACCCGAAGACTTCTAGTAAATTTATTGAGAATGAGGAACCGAGGCTATCGGAGCACGGAGAGTTCAAAGATGCCCTGGTTCAGATCGTGGAGCCCCGTCCCCATTCAACAGATTTAGTTCAATACAATAAGACCCCCCTCAAGTCTATCCTGGTGAACAACTCGAGGAGAAGTGCCTCCCCCAGCTTCTTTAGGAAATCTACCAAAGGCAAACCGCCCCCGGACTGGAGTGAAGTGAACGGCAGACAGACGGTGGAAGGGAAGCGGAGAGTTAGGGCCAGGAGTGAATCTGAGAAGAATATGTGCCTTGTAGCCAACGACAGGTAAGAACATCCAAATTTCAATACTTGCTAAGCTTTCTTCCAACCTTCCCATCAACGAATTTTTACAGTTTACTTACTGAGTGTTGACAGTTACAAAAAAGGCTTATTTTCAAGTATCACCGTCACAGTCCTAAATCCCTCTGTGGAATTTGGCTCATCCACAAATGTTCTCCACCAATTCCGGTCTTCTCATTCTGCTTCAACCATTTTGCAGTCAGTCAAACTCTTCCTCGGTCTGCCTCTACGTCGCTTCCACTTTGTGATGTCTTTCAGTGACCTGTTTTCTGGCATTCTTTCTCGCAATGATTTCAAGCTCGTTTAGATTCTCATGTTCATGGTTCATTTAAATTGTTTCCAACGATAATATCTGGAACTTTGACAAATTGAACCAATAAATTTAATTACTAATATTATTATTTGTCTTATAACTGTCTAGCCATAAATTATAATACACACCTGTTTTTATATTTATTTAACCTTTTCGGTATCACTGAGCACACCATTGTAAGTGCGTAACAAATTTTACCCTTAAATTTAAAATTAAATAACCCAGATACTTAAGTAGACTGACAATGTGATTATGACCCAAGGTCGCTCTTTCACTAAAAAAACATGTGTTAAAAGAATTCAGACAAAGCTGGTTTTTTTTCTTAACCTATTAAGCAGATTTTTTGCTGTAAACATGTGCCATATTATTTCAGTGCCAGAGTTTCATATCGGCACCTTGTGAGAGCAGTAACCTTTTTGGTTAGTTGCACTGGTGGCATTCGGTCCCAGATCTGAATAGGATTTCTACTTTCTTATTAAAGTACTTGATTTAATTATGTTTTGTTGCAACTCGCAGTGATGCATATAAGTGTGAAATGATCAACAACCCTTTTACCATTCTCGTGTTAACCTCTTGTATGTCTGGCATAAAAGACATTAGCTAACTAACTAACCATCACGCCGTTTCACCGCAGGGGTAGGCAGAGAGGACGGACCGCCAAACAACTCGATCTTGGCATACACTTCTTGCTTCATTCACTCTCATACAACGTCTCATACATTCTCTTCTGTTATTCCGACTTCTGACATGGCCCGACTCGAGTATTTGATTCACTTGATCGTGCCATGTCTTCCTCGGTCCTCCCCGGCTTCTTCCATTCACATTCGCATCATATATTCTCCTTACACTCCTTTCTTCGTTCATTCGCTCCACATGCCCAAACCATTTAAGTGTTCTTTTCTTAATCTTGCTCACTACGCTTACATCGGCCTTGCATTCATTATGAATCTCAACATTTTTCACACGATACATGGTTTTACCACACATTCGTCTCAGAGATATCATTTCTAAAGCATTAAAGACATTCTGGCATAATAACTCACTTGTGTTTTACAAAATGATGTTTTTGTAAATTATTTTAACTTCATAGTATAGGCTGTTTTTTCAGAATAGAAGATTTTTTGAACAAAGAAATATGAAAGTCAATATTTTATTATTTTATTTTTGTAAGGCTGAATATGTGTCTTTCTAAATAAAAATTAAATCGTATGAGGTTTTCCTGCAAATAATTCGTAACTTTGAACACAGGAAATATTTTTTGCTGAGGCGCGCACTAATTTTCAAATAATTTCAAATATTTATTACCCGACTTGTGCCGAACATCAAGCTATGCGAAATCCCTATCCTGATTGGTTCTTTTGTTGATTAGCGACTATGGTATATTTAAAAACTATGTTCTCGCTATCCGTAGCGAATACGCTGGCATTCAATGGTGTGGATGCGCCATATGGCGCATTGGCGTTCCATAAGTATTGACATTTTGTTAAATTTATATTATACTCTCTGCGATAGTGCCAGTCAAATTATCTCGATCGAATTTCACTACATGAGGGACTGATGATTTTTTAGTACTGAAGTTCTGGCTTCCACTTCCAGAGGACCACGCTTGTACCCCCTAGCCTTTCCACCGCACTATAGAATATTTTATTTATGAGTTGCTGAAATGGACCATGCCATATGTGTTGATAGTTACAAATATTTAGGTTATGCTTTGGAGAGATATAACAAAATACTTTATTGTCTTGGCATTTAGCCCATACGGAATTCTTCAACAAATACCAATCCTTTGCATCACACACTTAATCTTTTCCGCCACATGCTTGCATTCTCCAGTAAATACTATTATTTATTTAAGCCCGCTCGCTAATAGACCAGACTCATTGAGCCTTGATATTTCGAGCTTGTTTTACAGAATTGTCATCAGAAATTGTCGGAAAGGTACTGACTAATGTTATTTAAATAATAAATTTACCAGTGTAATTATATTTTCGAAGTTTTGTGTTATTCCTGATACTTAGCCAAGAACTTGTTCTGTAAGATATCTAGCCTCATCGCTACCTGAGTGATCTTCTTCCCGGGAGTAATCCAATCTAATTTTGTGAGTAAGTGTATCAAGACGAGACACATGGCTCTTTAAGCTTTTGAAGGTGTTTGATGATGTCCTCATTTATTTGATTTAAAGCTTTAAGGTGGCGACTGACTTTAGCATTCACTCGTCTCGAGCAAATAATATAATTCCTGAATATTCGGCCGTTATCCACACTTTGAGTCGAAATGGCGGATGTAGAGGATGTGTGTGTTTCGTTCCTTCTGATGCGATACTGCTATTTAAAGAAGAAAACGTGTTTGGGCCACAAACGAGAAACTGTAAAGTGAAAATGCAAAAAAAAAACGCCTATGCGCGGTGCTCTCGTGATGATGTTCACCCGGCAGTGACTAACATGTGCCGAATGGTGAATATTACAAAGGGATTCGTTAAAAAAGTGACATCCAGTCGGAGCACACTCGGCTCCCTATATTGACATGGTGAATATTCTTGTTGGAACATGTTCACAATGAGCGAATGCTCCAGTTAGTCACCACCATTACATCACTTGGATGGGTGGGCTTATTGAATGGCAACAAATAATTCATCCAACTAAACTATTCTGTTTATTCTGAAGATCGTATAATTCATGCAATATTCCGTAGTGACATTTCCTGCATAATGTCTGCTGTCTGCAAAAATGTTATTGTAGAGGAGAGCTAACTTGGAAGTTTTTTTTTTATACATAGGTCCCCCAGAACAAGATACGAAAATATAAACAGCTGATCTTTCTACCTTTTCTGGGCCAAGTGTGAATGCATTCCTAACTGATCCCTTTGCTACGATATCAACCTTTGGTGGCAACACTTTTGCACACGAAATTTCAATTATCTACATTCATATTATAATACTCTTCATGCTCATTGCCAGGTGGGCTGCAAAAGTTCGCTAGCTCAGGCTAGTTGTGTTATTTATTATACAGAGTGGACACAAAAGAAAACGTGTTTTACTAATCTTGGTTCTCAGACTTTATTCTCCTTTTTTTTATTTTAATAGCTTTACTATGTAATGCAATTATTTTTATTTGCAGTTGTAAATACGGGTCCTGTTGTTCGACTGTGTTAAAACGTGCGAGGGGCAAGTCCCCTCCCCCTCTGTCCATCCACCAGACCCACTCGACCAAGGAATTGCTGGGAAATCATTACTCCGTGTACAACCCTAAGAGCTGCTCGGCTACCTCAAATGGCAGAAGAAATCAAACCATCCAATGCAGAGATATTGGAGTAGTAAGTATTAAACTTAAATTAGTTTTTTTTTTCTTTGTTTTGAAGATTACTGCTCATTGGTATTTTTGTCAACCATAGGTATTTATCAGTAATTATTGTTGATCTTCGTAAATGTCGATCATCGTA
This sequence comes from Halesus radiatus, assembly GCA_022606495.2. Taxonomy (NCBI): domain Eukaryota; kingdom Metazoa; phylum Arthropoda; class Insecta; order Trichoptera; family Limnephilidae; genus Halesus; species Halesus radiatus. The sequence continues at coordinate 70,199 of JAHDVE020010219.1, forward strand.
TTTGTTGGTCTTCGTAATTGTCGATCATCAGTAATTGACGGACATAGTATTTGTTGATCTTTGTAATTGTCGATCATTAGTAATTGTTGATCATCAGTAATTGTCGATCATTGTATTTGTTGATATCAGTAATTGTTGATCATCAGTAATTGTCGATCATTGTATTTGTTGATATCAGTAATTGTTGATCATCGGATTTGTAATTCTATATCGGTGGTAACTGTCGATCATCGTTAACCACTGTTTGCCGCTAATTACCGATTATTATTATTGATGGTAATCATCATCGCCGCTAAATCCTTTGGAGAGTCCTTGCCAACCCAAAAGTCCCCACTCTTAAGCCGGTTTACTTCTGTAATAATTTGTATCCCTCCAATTATTGATAAGTAGCGAGCAATCTCCATACGTGTCGCTCTTCTAAAAAACAAGGTTTGCCAATTCTAGGTATAAACATAACAAATCTTAGGTAGGTACCCAATTTTCCATTTGACTGGTAAGCAGTATTTTATGGCCTCGAGTTTATTTTATCTGGAGAAGCCCATTTTGCTATGTCATATATTTGTAATCTCAATTTTTAAACCTTATCTCTGTTGTTATTATTGTATTTTTTGGTTATACAATGTGATTTTGAAGGATTGAGAACATACTGCTTACGTTACATTAGATGGAAAGTATATAATAACTTTAATAAACTTAAGATTTTCTAATTTAATGTCCTAACTTCCTCTATAAATGTATATTCTATCATTATTGAGTGTTGTCTAAATTATATCATCATAGAAAGTTGCCTATATTCCATCATAGGTTGCATCAGTGTCTAGTAAGAACATTTTTTATTAGCTTTTATAATTAAAACTGGTTTTGAATTTTATAATTCATTTTGTATTGCCTATATCTACGATTTTTATAAAATCCATCATGGACCAACATGGCTAATCAGTGCCACCGGAAGTTACTGAAAGTATATTTGTATTAGTTTATTCTTTGATTTCATTATTCTCGTGTCATTCTCATCAGCGTTTGTCTATCCACGGCTCAATGTAGGTCTCCACGAGGCGCTTGCATTCTTCTCATTGCTCTCTCCTTATTCATGATCCTTCTGGTGTCCAGCCTTCGACATAAGTCTCCTTCAAATTATTCCAGATTTGCCGATTCATGGTGGCTATCACCCATCCGAAGCCGGCAGTTCTCTTCAAATAGTCAGCTTATCTCATTTGTGGGCAGCCATTTGCTTCTCTTTCCCAATCAAGGATATGATCCGATGAAACTGTGGTTCTAATGGTCATATGTAGTTGTGCATAGTCTCGTTGGTTTATGTATAGTCATGACGGTGCTATATCCAAGTATAGGATTTGGTCTCCTCCACTGGCTGCGGTCCCTCTCCTCTGGTCATTCGCCTCCAATCCTCTTCCACACAATCTATTCATCTCTTCCTCGGTCTGCCTCTGGGTCATAATTTTCGGTGTCCTATCTTCTGACATTTCTTCGACAAGTCCAGCACATGGGAGTCTTTGGGACCTACAGAACCTTACAATGGACTCATGCTATATAAGATTTTCAAGTTCGTGATTCTTCTTTATCCTGTAAGATCCATTTTCATGTATACATACTAATTTAAGTTTTCATTTCCCAGGGGGAGTGGTCCGTGTTTGACGGAGTCACCGTAGCGTCCTCATACAGGAGCCAGCACCCGTCCAAGGCTGCCCCGCCGAAGGTGCAGGTGGTGAAGGGCAAGCAGCCCTCTGCCAAGGTCAAGTCGAAGCTGCAGGCCATCAAGGCCAAGAAGGCGTCCATGGAGACCTGCAGCACCGGGTCGGAGCTCAGCGACGAGTGGGTTTTATAACTTTGTTTTTATAAACAGTTCTCAGTGATCATTTTGCTTTCTTGTTACTTTTATGTTTTATTTATTTCCTTACCAATGTATGGGTATATGCTTTTAGTTTCACCCTGATAAAACCATCATTCAAAATCGAAACGTTGCTTGAAATGGCTTTAACCGTGCTTAGTGACCAGATCTGATTAGCCAGGTACTTCTCCACTTTCCTCTTACCCCTCTTCTTTACCTCCCCATCTTGTGCCTCATAACATACCCCACTGGCTCCAGATGCTTGGGAGCAGTTAGGTCTCGAGTGCAGTATTCATATTAAAAAATGCTCTCCATTTTCTGTTCTCTCCCCTTTTTTTCTCCTCATCTCCTCTCCCCCTTTCCTCTACCTGTTATCAGCCCCTTCTCTTCCCTTATCTCTCCATTCTCTTTTCAAACTCATCAATGATAGATCTCCTAATGATAGCATCTGACAGATTTTTGTTTTTATTCTGATGATGTGTGATTCTATTCATGTCGAATGATACCAAGTAAATGTTAAAGCATTTTCTGATTCTTAATCGTTCAATTTAACTTGCATAATTATTATTTTCAATAGTCAACAGAAGTAGAATTTCTTTGTTATTCAGAAATTGTTACTTCTATCACTATAATTATAAAGATATCCTTTTCACGTACAATTCTAATATTCAATATGGCAAAATAAATATGAATAAATCATTGAGTATTTTTAAAACTTTTATATTCTTCAAATTCATTTTACAGCGAGCTGAGTGATGCGGAAGATGCAGCCTCTAAAGCCTCAATGGACCGAGACTCCGACATCTCGGTGGAGCCAGCAGACCACCAAGAGTGCCTCACCAGCGACTCTGGGCCCAGCGTATCATCTGTCAGCGACTCGGCATCCCTCAATGGACTCACCTCGGCCCTCAGTGTCGGAGCTGTTGTTTCACAAGGTGAATATTAAATTTATTTTATGATTTATGTTATATTCAAAGTGCTTGGCTTAGAATAATTTTGTTTTATTTACAATTTGAACCGCTTTGGATCTGGGGAAGTGCGGATGTATGTAAAATGAGATTTGTTGTTGTCTAAACATGTAAATAATTGAGGTACTTTATAGGTGGCATGCATGCTGGAGTTTTATGAGATTTTATAGTTTTGTAAGATGTTCGGTATCATGCATAATGTTTATTAAATATAAAATAAAACCCGCGCATAGGTTTACCGCATACATTTATACATAAAGTTTTTAAAATAAGAAGTTTTGTGAGCTGCTAATTTTTCTAATATTTATGTAACACCAATTCCATATTGCAACAAGGAAAACAAAAATTTGAATGTTTTGAACCATTACAGAATGCATTACACCATTTGTTCTATAGTATTTTTTTTATTTATTTAATCATTTACAGCATTGTTTGTTATAGCACTGTTTTTGCTAAAGCAAAACTAGACCCCACCTTTAAGAGGAATATAAAAGCCAAAAATATTACTACAAGCTGTGTGTGTTTGTCTTATGTTACCACGAATACAGGTAACAGGCATAAAAATCGCTTGGCAAATGTAGTCTAGAAATGTTTGATGAAAGCAAGGGAAACTCACAAATAATCTTAGCCGTAAAGTAGTATTTTTGTAAACTTGTTTCTTATATATATATGCGTTCATAATTTTCTAATGAACAAAATAAATTATATAGTAGTTAATCAATCTAGAAAATAATGTTAACATGACCTAAATGAAACACGAAAATGGAAAAAACGACGGAAAATAAAAAGATTTCAGTCGCATCTGTGACTCGAACCCAGGACCTCTGCCTATCCGGGGCAACCGCTTAACCAACTTAGCAAATGAGATCAGTTCAATTTGTGTCATCTTCATCGATATCATATCTCAAATTCAAGATCTGTTAGAAATTATTCTCCATTTTTTAATCCCATATTATTGGTAACTATCTAACTATAACGTATTCATGTTTCATTTAGGTTATGTTAATATTATTTTCTAGATTCATTAAATATTAAAATGAGGTTTTTAAATCTCAATAAAAATAATTAATAATTTATATAATGTAAACCGATTCATAGTAATAGTGATTTCACTGATAGCTTTGCATTAAAGAGCAATTCAATACAATATTTGTATAATTGGTACAGTGCTGTGTTTTTAAAAAATCATCTCAAAGGCACTGACTGATCTGATTTTGATATCTTTAAATGATTATACAATAAAATTTTGTCCATCGATAAAATCAAATTTAATTAATCATCCGATATTTTTTCTGCAGATCAAGACTGGGTGTCCGCCATGCTCCGTCCCTCGCTGTTTGCGCGCGTGCCTCCCTACCTGCGCTTCCGGCCGCATGATGCCCCCGTGGCGCGACCCCCGCCGGCCGTGGCCCGCCACCTCCGCTGGCGTCTCACCACAATCACGCCGGTTGTGGTGCGCCGCACGCTGCTCGCATCGGGGTTCAAGCTCGTGCGAAGTGAGTGCGACGCGCAGGGAGGTAAATGCACGCACGCACTCATATCCATTCCGTCCGCTGTCGTATATTTGTGTTTCGCGTGAAGTCTACTCATAACAAGCTGAATACAATAATTTTTTTTGATTTATCTGCAATTTACACGTTGTTGGCTCTAGCACAGATGTTGTATCTTGATAAAATAGGTATGTACAGTAAAACCCACATACAAAGTTTTATTTTTTCAGCCTCTTGAGTGAAGTTCAGAAATGACCCAAATAATCCCACATTCTGTCACTTGGAAAACCTTATAGGAGGGTTTCACCATATCTAAAGTTTTAGGTTCGATTTTCATATTGATTTACGATTATCATTGCTCAAATAAACAGTATAATTAATTGTAAGGAATACAGTGAAATCTTTTCCCACATAAGAAGTTTGATTTATTCAATCCCTTGATAACTGAAATGGATAAATTTCCTAATTTGCAACCCGCATTTCAGGTTTTTTTTCCATTACCTTGAAACATCTTATAAGAGAGTTTCACTGTAGTGTGATTTAGTAATTTTTACATATGGGTGGGTTCACCTTAGCAATCTAAAACTGGAGATGCAATATCTGTGCCCTAAGACATTGATGTGGCGTGATTGCATTTCTTGCTATTGTTAATATGAGAATTTAAAGTATGGGATTGAGCAGAAAAATCTCATTTAAATAAAAAACACATTCTGTTATTATTGTTACCTAAATAGTTTATTTTTAGTGTGTCAATAAGTTCAACTGTTTCAATAACCACGCGTGCAACAGATTTTTAAATTTTAACTGTAATTTATCATGAAAATAGAGCAATATGGAATATAGAAAGAAAAGATTATGATGTGCAATATGGAATCAAATCCATGAGAAAAACCTCTTGAGATGTTTATATTTAGGAGGGCCTAGGGAGCGAGGGAGAGGGCATGGTGCGGGGGGACGCGAACTGTTGTTCAATCGAGCCGGATAACTGAACCGGTACACTACAAAGAGCTGATTCAGTGATCCGGCTCACTAAACCGAGCCGCTTCATCCACCACTACTGCGTTGATAGACAAGATGGACCACGATTACTTTCAAATAATATCGGCGCTAGTCCAAACTATTACGTCACACTTGTGTGATATGATCTGTAAGTGTGCCATCTGCTAGATGGAGTAGATTTGGAATTCCCGCGTAGTCAGCAGTTGAATTGAGCGAATCGTGAACTCTTGATATGCATTTGATTATCGATATTCTTTACTAATTATGATTTTATTTTAACAAATTTCAGTATGGGTCAGCATTGTGATATTTTTCAGAATATTCTGCGAGCGCTACATCGCGTGGAAAGAATTAATGAATACAGTAGAACCCCGATAATAAGTTGGTAATCCTCCGTAAAAATTTGATTTACACGGGAATAAGTCGTATTGTTAGCAATTTACTTTGAATACCTACCTATCTGAATTTGAAGTGGCGGCCGGCCGTGAAACTCCACTTTTCGGCAATTTTTTTTTTCTCCCTAAAATTTTGATTTACGTGGGAATTCCTCAATTCGAAATTTGGTTTTCGATGTCCAGTGGATTTGGAGTTATCAGGGTTCTACTGTACTGCCGGATGTAATAATTTATTTATTCAGGTTGTTATGCGAAGATTTCACTATAATTTGAACTCGTGGCAATATTCTTGTTTCCCGTATGATGTATAATTTGATGATGAATATTGTTTCAATTTGATTTTTGATTCATTGCATATTTCGGATTCTGCCCATCACTAGGATGATATTTATGTTTTCCTTATTTGTTCAATAGAAACATAATTTCTCTTCAGGAGTGGTAACAAATTTCAATTTTCATTTATGTTTGAGAATGGTTTACCAGTAATTATTGTAGTTTATTAGAAACATTACCCCATAGTCTGGTCATAAATGGATTTTCCATTTTATTCATCAATAGTTTAGTTATTATTGTCGTTAATCTTGTCCACATTTCCACAATCAATCATTGTGATCTATTGTTACTAAAGTTTTATCCTTTTAGTTTTTATGTTTCCTATTTTAGTAGAAAATATATAATTAATAATTATTATCGTTGTCTTTGTTAACTTTGATTTTATTAGCAAACCCATTGGAATGTATGATTAAAGGTTGTAGTATTTTTGTTTCTCCTTTATGCTTTGCTGCTTTACATGTTCTCACTTATTTAGTATTTTGAATTATTTATGTCCCGAGGATATTATGTCTTTTTATTTATTTACTTTGAAGTGGATTTTTATAGAAAAGATTAAAATAATGTTGCACAGAGAGTTTTAGTATATATTTTTTTTATAGAGAAATGTGTAAATAAACAATAAATATAAGTATATAGCGTATACATTATGTAAAATAAGCATATATTACATAATTATAGAAGATTCCTTAATAAACTACCATTGATCGTAGTCTTTGAAGAAATGTGAATATGTACACGTTTTATGTACCAACGCCCCCAAAAGACAAAATTAAAATTTATGCATAATACTATTTTAATAGAATTTCAATTAGCTCTGCAAAAGATGTTATTTCTTGTTGATTTTCTCAAACATTAAATCTTATATCTAATTTCAAAAAATTTATTATCTCATCGACGGCTATCTAACGTAGCCCTAAGTAAATTCAAAGTGCTTTTTAATTTGTCTATTTGTTTGACAATGAGTTGTTAGTTGTAAAAAACATTACGTGCGATAGTGCCGTTTGTTTTAGACGAATTGTTGAAGGCTTTAGATTTTTTATGAAAATAGACCAAGAAAACAGCAATTAGGCTCGATATTTAAATTAGATGTAAACATTATTTTCTGCATCCCTAACGAACCTGCTTATTCTTCCAGAATCCATGGAATGGATGGGTACGTGGGGTAAGCACATGAAGTCCATCTGCTTCAAGACCCTGAAGGATTCGCAAAAGATGAACCACTTCCCGGGCACTTTCCAGATCGGCCGCAAGGACCGCCTCTGGAGGAACCTGCACAAGCTGATGTCCAAGTTCGGCATTCGGGAGTTCGGCCTGATGCCCAAGACGTACGTCCTGCCGCATGATCTTAAGGCGCTCAAACACGACTGGGAGAAGTACGCCGCTCAGAATGAGAAGTGGATCATCAAACCTGTGAGTAATACTTTTTGTTATTATAAGTCTTTAATAGTCCCCTTTGCTTTGTTATTATAAATCTTACCCTGTTAGCTCTCATGCTTTCTTCAGAAATAAGTTAGTAGTGTTTTGTGGCATGTTAATTATAGTAATGATGTGAATAAATTTGTATGTATTTGTATTAATGCTTCCTTTTCAATGAATCTCTAAAAGGAAACTCATGCATTCATTACATTGGAGTATATCTTCAACTTTGAAATACAAATTAAATTCTTCTATCGAATTGTGGGGATCAAAGATGGACATCCTGAGTCAGACTTTAGGATCTTAGGTTTTTTGATACAGGACCAGAATTTTGGGGGCAATGAGAACTCAGGCTATATCTCAGTGAGGTCAGGCACGAGAGAGGCAAGTATTTTTAACATTAGCTAATTATGGTCTATCGAGTTTTCACCTGTCTTCTCCAGTGAGCATTACCCCTAGCAGTCTCTCTTCTGTCCAGAAGGTTTTTTTTTTTTAGTTCTTCACGGGAAAAAGGTGAGAAAAAACATTATCGCACAGTGGAAATGCACTTTTACAAATTAAATTGATGTGCAACATTATGGTTCTGACAATATCTTAAAACAGTCCAACCTTAGAGAAACAATTTACAGTGTGTTATTTGTTATTTACATTCCGTTAATCTCTTAGCCGGCGTCAGCTCGCGGCACCGGCATCAAGGTGGTATCGCGCTGGACACAGATTCCGAAGCGCCGGCCCGTGGTTGTGCAGCGCTACATCTCACGCCCGCTGCTTATCGACGGCAGCAAGTTCGACATGCGACTGTACGTGCTGGTCACGTCGGTGCATCCGCTGCGCATCTATCTGTACCCGGATGGGCTAGCCAGATTTGCTTCAGGTTAGTTAATTAGAAATATAATTCACTTGTGTTTTGATTCCATAGTTCTTTGTCAAAGTTCAAAAGCGTTGTTGACGTGTTTATCATACGGTCCTTCAACATGAGGGTATAACCAAAATTACAGGTGAAAAACTCATCACCTTTTCATTCTCGGTTTAAATCTATACCTCAGAAGTCAATGGTTGTATGTCATATTTTTAATTATTCATGAGAGAGGAAATTGTCAAATAAATGATCTGTATTGGCTCACACTCAATTTATGTCATTTTTTGATGTCAAAGAAACACTTGATACTGGTCCATTTCTTTTCTACATTCACTTTTTGCATTGTCGCCCAGTATCATTTTTTAATTATGGACCATTGTTCAATTACACAAAATACACAACAAGAAATGAGATAAACAAGAACTACAAAAAAAGAACACCATATACATAATATGTGAATGAAGAAATGCCAAAAATATACATTTGAGAGAACATTCTAGTCACAACCTGAACAAGGTTTTGGTAGAGTTCATGATTTTAAACATACTAAATGATAATCTTCTAAGTATATTTTCATAAAGCCTGACAAAAATCATTTAGACAGGTACCAAAAATTTCAAGGCCCTGGCTTGAGTTAACAAGTCTCGACATTCTGGACAGTGGAGAATGGTACCCATAATTGGTAGAGTGTTAATTGAGAAAAACAATTAATCGTTTCTGATTCTACGGCAAGGAATATTGAACTGGATGAGTTGCAACAAAGAAGGTGAACAATCTCTAATGAACTCACGGCGACTCATTTATAGGTCTTCGAAGAAGGCAGTTCTATGTAAACGCAATAGTACGGTTATCCGATAACTTGAAAAACCACTTGACTCTCCCCTTTACCGACCACTTGACAGACCACTACCAATTGAGAGTGAAGATCATTTCAATAATGTCTGTTTTACGATTGTTTTTTTTTCAGTAAAGTACAGCGAGGAGAACAACAGTCTGCATGATCGCTATATGCATCTCACCAATTATTCCATCAACCGGCTTTCCAAGACCTACACACACAACCAGGATGCGGAAGCCTGCCAGGGACATAAATGGTAAAACTTTATATTTTGTTTATTCTCACCTCTACACAGCATCCCCAACGTTGACATAGACCTCTAAGGGAAACCTCAGGTCCTCCTATGCGGTATTAATATGAAAACGTTGAGTTACAATTGGCAATTCTCTATATTCAATATTTTATTTTCTAGGTAAGCTGTGTGTATTTTTCAAGTTAGGGTATGAATTATTGTGCTTTGAATATTCGAAAATCACTTTTTCTTTTCATTTTCTGCTGATTGTTATGACCTACTGAATAAATGAGCGTACAAGTTCCTTACTAAATTCAAAGAAAAAAGACATTTTGATTGGAAATTGGTCACTTTTTAAACATTTTCTATCTTTACTTCATATGGTTCATATTTTTAGGGTAGGCACAGCTTTTCAGCCTTTATAGACTGCATGCAACTGGTGCTATACAATACCATATCATACCCAACCAGTCATTAAAGGAGATATTAAAATCTATTTATAGGTGCCTGAACCGCGAATGTTAGGAGCAAGTGGATGAGTTTGTGTACTTGAATTTTATGAATAGTTAGGTTATTTTTAGATTTCTAACAGCATGGGAGATCTGCAGTCTCTCTAGTTGTCTAGAATGAATGAAGTTGCATCAGAATAATTTAATGAATATAGTGATATTTATAAGGCTTTCCAAGGGACAGTAAAAAAAATTCTAATGTGGGAAAACCTTATACGTAATATGTGGGATTAATTGGGCCATTTTTGCATTCCAGTCTTCAAGGGACCGAGAAAACAACTTCTTAAACTTTTCATGTGGGAACTTTAAATGGGTTCCACTGGTTATGTAAATTCAAAGCCCCCAGAAAGATGTGGCATAATGAGTTTTTCACTATTCAGTTGCTCGAATCTGCCACTTTTAACCTCCCGAATTACTCATATAATTTTTCTTTCCCTCCAGGACCCTGCAAGCGCTCATGTCTTACCTCCGAAAGGAGCGCGGCATCGACACCGACAAGCTATGGAGTTCCATGAAGGACCTGGTCATCAAGACCATCATCAGCGGAGAGTCCAGCATCAGCTGCCTGACCAAGTCTAACCTTGGCTCCAGGTTCAACTGTTACGAGCTGTTTGGAATCGATGTGTTGTTGGATGAGAACCTTAAACCCTGGCTTTTGGAGGTGTGTATTCATTCATCCCTTATTACCAAAAGATTATTTGATTCATATATTTTGCCCCATTCTTCTATAACTCTAGTCTTCCCATCACATCAATTTTCTGTACTTTGTGCCAGGACTTGCTATTTCAGCCCTCTGTAAGAGGAATAAAACATTCTCATTTATGTTGTGCTATTCTTTTGTCACAATGTCGTTGATATAGGAATGATATTTGTTTGTCTAGTGATCCAGGACTGCTTCTCCTGTCATCATTCTCTCCATGACACGTTTGGCTTTTTGTAATTTTGCTGATTGATCAAGTTTGTCGTGATTCGGTTACCAAATTATATAATTAACTTATTATGTATTACGATTATTTTTGCAGGTAAACATATCTCCGAGCCTCCACAGTGCCTCCCCCCTGGACTTGCATGTCAAGGGGCCCCTAGTTTCTACCTTATTGAATATGGCCCAGTTCCACATGCCCGAGAAAGTCAACGTCGATAATCTCGATAAAGAAAAGGTAATAACACTGTACATCTGTAATTTATGACAATTTCACCGCATTTACATATAGAATAATGTCAATAGTGCTAGACGTGCGGATTCTCTCTTTTTGAAGTTATCTTTTTTTATTTCGGCTTCATCTTTTGTATGATTGATATTATGCTCATTGTATCTTCGGGAGGATTCGCCACAGATAATTTACTGGTTCTGACTAACAAGTCGATATTAATATTTAAAAAAAAATTATTTCAGGGTCCATATTTGCACGATAAGCGGCTCTACACCGTCCATCTGTCCAAAGAAGAGAAACTAAAGCACACATACTTCACAGAGATTGACAATCGAATGGATGTAAGTACCGACATTATCTAAAATTCGTCATAGTCATATGGTAGTCCTTTCTTACATGATTTTAATACACTATGACGTAGACAGGATACCGAGCAAGTGGAGTTCAGACTTAATTGATTACTAAATCATCACATTTGAAAATATAATTTTATGCGTTTTCGGAAGTTGCCTTATTTAATTTGTTTATTTCATATTTCCAGTACATCACTGATATCCTCACAAACCTCACCCCTGATGACGTGCGTCACCTGATCCAATCGGAAGATGAGTTAACGCAGAGGAACAACCTGGAGAAAATCTTCCCCACGACGGATTCCAGCCACTACCTGGACTTCTTCGCTGGTCCGAGATATTACAACCGGCTCTTTGACGCCTGGGAACATAAATATTCCAGTAATAGGAACGCTGGTAAGTGGAAGATCGTTGTTTGCTGAATGTATATTTTAAGAAAAAACAATCGGTCTGTATCGATCGGCTGCTAGATGATGATGGCCTCCAACATGGCGAGATATTTTGTGAGGTGGTGAAGTCACATAAATGTTCCTCAAACAACTATCCAAGATAGTATGTCAAGAAAGTCTAGAAATTTAATAAAATTTAACTAAAAAATTTCATTTCTGTGGCAACACCGAGTTAGGCCGATTTTAGAGCAAATTATAGTAGACTCAAATGTAAGGTTGTTTGATTTCCGAATCTGACTGATTGACAATGGACAGAAAAACTCAATTTTTCTTAACATTTTTTTTTCTAAATTGCTTAAAGTGCTCTTTTGTTCCCATAGTTTTAAAAACATATATATATTTTGATTTAAGAAATGGCTTTGATATTAGCGTAAATTTCAAAATGCCGTAACAAATAAACATTTCCATGCAATTATCTTGCAAATAACAACATATTCAAATACATATTAAATTTCCTTAGAATATGATGTAGAATCGTCTCTTTCAGGAAGTATGTACTGCTAATTTCTGAACATTGTTTGATATTGATGTGAAAAATATTCACTTGGACCATAGTGCTCGTTAAAGGTACATTATTTTTCCTTTCAATCATTTTGGTGTTGCTATTTAAACGATTGCAGGCACCCTCCATTTTTTACTTCAATTTCTTGACAGACTAGTGTTCCTGCTTTGAAGTGTTAATTTTCTATAGGTATTTCTAGTCTGTTAATTTCTTTGCTAATGCAAAGTTATTTTTGTGCAGGCATCAAGAGGCTTCAGGACCTATGCGAACGAGGATACCATCTCGAGGTGCCACCAACTCCCGCCAAGGTATGTAAAATGTTTTTGCATTATTATTGTTGCGATATTACAATCCCGTTTTATTGTGAACAGGTCTGGTCAATCCATAGAGTGCTGACGATAAGAAGAACACTGATTGTTTCATTTAAAATAATTAATAGCGTACTTACATCATTTGGTATTTCAGCTTTTTATCATTGCAAATTTTTTAATAACATTGTTAGTGCTAGCTTAAAAAGCTTGCCCTTGTCGAAATATTAACTTAATACAGCATCTGTTGCATATTTGTCCATTCCATTTGAATCGGCATTGCCAATAAAGTGCAAAATTATATTGATGTGATATTTTTCATGTCATGACTGGGTGCTGTTATGTTTATTGTTAAGTTTGATGGAACTTATAAATAAAATTGTTTTGATAGCTGTCATATGTAACATTGGTAAATGATTTCTAAACAGTTTTTCGTAATATCTACACTAAAATTAAATAAATGTGAATTGTGGGAAACGTTATTGGGAACATTTTCTGATGACAAAACACTTATTGTTTTTTTTTACTAATTTATTTATCCATAAGAGGGATCTCGCAATGTTTTATCGGAGTATTGGCACATTGCTAGCCTATCCAAGGGAGCCTACCATGTCTCCATTCAAAAGTTTATCCCGTCAAAACCGTGGTTTCAACATTTCCCCTGTTTTTCCAAAAAATAAATTTCATCTCGTATTCGAATGACAATTGGACATTGCTCCGTTCCCTCTTACTTTTTCACAATTCATGTGCTTGACTCCCCAGATTGTACTTTCTTTGGTCTAGAAGTGGGAACTTAAGATCACATATTTTTTGGTTGTCCCTCTCTACACAAATATCCTCTCTTATTTATTTATTTTGCAAAAACAGTTATAAAGACCAATACAATGCAAAAGCGATAAAAAATTACAGAAATATAGTTAGCACAATTATATAACACAGAGGTAAAACAAATAGCTACAAAGAGTTATAAATAGGAACATAATCTATCAAACCTTATCTAAAATTGCCCCCCCCCCCCTCCGTTCAACATCTCATCTCTTTTAAGTCAGAACTCGACTCCAATCTTTCATATAATTTAGAAATTTGCTGATTTAAATAATGTTCAAATATAAGTTCGCCTTCCCCCTCTCCATAATTTGAAATGATGGCCAATAAAACCCTCGAAAGCCAGACAAATTGGAAAAAAATATTAAGTCTTTTGAAGGGGTGTGTCGTGATTTTTTGCGGTTTTCTTTTGTATTTTTTATAAACTGACTATTTTATATTTCGACATTTTGGACGGAAAGAGATGAATTTTTCAGTTTAGCTTTCAATCAAAAACTTATTGCGCTGAAAATAATGATATTCAGTACAAAAACTACATCATTCCCCAGCACCTACGTTAATGCCGATAAGCCCGGTGAACTGGATTCTTGAAAGGGGTTGATTTCAAGTCAATGACACATTATTTATAAGATTTTAAGTTTCATTCGACAGAGGTTTAGAGATGAAGTATTCTTGTCTTTATGTTAAGAACTTGTGAAACTAGCAATGAGATCTGTTTTGAGACAATTTTCAGGCACCCAATTCTGGATATAAACCGTGGTGAGTTCCGACGGGTAGTTTGTTTTGTTTGGATTGCTTTGGTGAACAACACACATACTATAATATTTTATACTCTAATACGCAAGGTCGAAGCATGTTTTATACACCGAGAAAATCTTTCAGTACTATTTATACATAGCTTATACACATTACATGATGAAGTTACAATAGAAATATTTGCTTTTATTATCTACTACCACGTTTATATTATCAAAATTTCTGATTCTAAATACTACATACTTACATAGTTAGAATAACGAGGAATTCCAGTATAATAAAGAAATATTAATTGACAATATTCACCAGTTAACTAAAACACAGTAATATTTTATACCACATTTTCGTAGATAAATTAATCAAAATTCTGTAAAAACTGCCCATTTTGAAGTGGTAATTGAACGGTGGGTGCGTTGCATCGCACGCAACCAAATTAGTTGTCATTCTAACTGTTGCAGCTAGTGGCATCATTTCCGATGTCGCCAGACCTTATGCGGAGCGTTATATATTTTTTCAAGAACGATTTATTATTTTTATGTACAATAAAATTTATGTTCTTACTCAGAATTGGTGTATGAATATTTATGAGTATGTTTTTCATTGGAATTCCTTGTTATAAATTATTTATCATAATAGATACAATACATTAATTACGCATTCAAATAATATTATTTTGTTTATATGAATTTGTTACACTTTTGGAAATAATAAATAATATGTAATAGCAAGTGGGGATTTCTCCACATTATGAATATCGACTCTTAGATTAATTATTAACAGAATTCATCCATGGATTATTCATTAGCAGTAAAAACTTCAAAGCTCACAAATAATAGTACAGAGGGTCATCCAAAACTTATTACGTATGTAGTAGTTATATTATTACTTAAATTAACCATGATTATTGATTTTTTTACCATAATTTAGGATTTTTACGTCAAACACAGTCGAAGCAGTATTTAAACAATATTATTTCTAAAAATTACAACTTGGATTTAGAAGTGAAGTCTGATTGAGTATTTATTTGGCATATTGAATTTAAACAAATATAGCATGTTTAATAAATAATAATAATACAATGTACTTCCTCGATTCAATAGGGACCAGGATTCATTCAAAGATTTTCTTTAGAAAAATAATATTGCAACAGTCTCTCCCTACCAAATGTTTCAAAGAAAATTATGCAAATTTAGGAAGTTTTGTAAAACTCCGTCCTTTTAACTCTCCATTATCAAAAATGCCAAAAATTTGAACATTATTTGAGGTTGTGGATCGAATACTTGCATTCTTGCAGATTGAAGGTCTATTCACGTCTACCAGCACCGCACAGGGCAGAACAGTACAGTGCAGGCACGGCACAGACGCCAGTATTCACATTACACTGTACATCACAGACACAGCTTAGACGCGAGCACGGCTGTCAACCGAACGTTACAACATGTTTGAGGATTTTATAATCCTATTCCCATATTTATTATTATTTTATAGCCTAAATTCCCTGACCAATTCATCTTCTCGGTTTTAGCAATATCTGCATCTAATGACGCCAACTGACGAAGATGGGGTTGCTAACAGTATGTGTGCATACTAACTGTGCAGGCGGAGATGTCACTAGCGGCCACAAGCCTGTCAAAATATTCTAGTCTAAAATCTCAGCCGGCGTTGGTCCGTGCACTCACGGATACGTTACACTTTCATACGCTGTAATGTGAATGTGCTCGTAGACAATGTAAGCAACTAATGTTGTTGTGCCTGTACTGTCTACACTGCGCGGCGCTGGTAGATGCGAATACGCCTTTAGAATAAATCCAGCAGCAGGTACTGCTACTTTTTTCTAGAAAGTACTCGTTTACTAATTTTCTCTCTGTTGATTATTTATTTTCTTTTTTATTATCTATTTGGCCCTCTGAAACCCAGTGTTGTTTTAAAATTAAGACATTTTCAAGAATTTTTATATTTTATATGACAGAGCTCTCAGAATCACACACCCGTAACTGTGTAGTGTGCTATTTTATGTCAATTTTTAAATTCAGATGTCTTTCTCAATCTTTGTAATATTAATTAAAATGTAATGTTTTATGTCACTTCAATACGTATGTAATTGGAGCATATTTATTTTGTAACATTTTTGGTCAAAAGGTTTTTTCAAACAATAGTGGACCACAAATTTAATGGTATGTACTACTAGCTATATAGGAACTAAGAAAAAAATCATGCAGAAATTTGAATTCATTTTTTTATCATCGCCATAGGAGTAAATTTGGGTTTCGGAGGATTAAGGGATTCTTTGGTTGCCGTCAGAAATAATACATATTAGTGTTTTTACAATAATGTCAGAAATAATGTTCCGTCGCTATTGTCAACAGATGTTGTAATATTGTTTGGTGTTGTCAGGCTAGCGTGGCGTGTGCGATAAGGGCAGCGTACTGGGGCTATAAAGATATCGCCCACAGTAAGTCAGTAGAGGCGGTAATAAGTTGAAACGTACAAAACACAGAGGGGTACCCCATAGCCGTTGGATGTGTAAAGTATACTACTTGTATTAACCGCAGCGATAGACTGTTTAATACTTTATATTGATGTCTGTGCCCATAGATGATCCGTTTCTCCCAGCGGTGACAGGACTCTGGAGGATGTTATTCATAGGTGTACTAACAAAGAGCATTATGAAGCGGCTTCTATTGAAGACCGAAAGCTTCGTCAATCTCTCCATGTTATCAATAGAGTATTCACAAGTCTCTTTCTGCCAACTAAACTACAGGATAATGTCATGATAATGTTCTGAAATCTTTTGTTTCTATTGATGATTGAACATGTTAAGTGTCTAGTTTCTGTTGTACTTGTTACATCCTCCAAAGTTCTAGAATCCAAGGTCTCCTCGTAATCATTTGGACCCAGCAGAGCATAACAATTATCATATATTTTTGTTTCAGGAATAAATATTATAGCTAACCATAATGTAGATTGATAATTTTTTAGATAAAACAAATAGACGAGTTAATTGCATACTCACTCTTTATGCCACTTCACCTTTTTAATTCAATTCGCCAACCTAACCACAACTTTAATCATACTTTTCACCTTTTTACATCAAATTGCTAACCAAACCATACTCTTTTCAATCAACTTGCTGAGACCTAACCACAACTTTTTAAATCAAATTTATCACCGTTTTACATCAAATTGCTGACATGTATTCACTCTTTTAAATTTTTAATCTACAACACATTTTTATTTCAAATTGCTAATCCAATTTCACCATTTATCGAACATAAAACTATATCTCACCTTCACATCAAATTGTTAATAATACCTCACATTTTCACATCAAATTGTTAATAATACCTCACATTTTCACATCAAATTGTTAATAATACCTCACATTTTCACATCAAATTGTTAATATACCTCATATTTTTACCCTAAATTTCCTTGCTAATTTAACATGTTCAATCAAATTCGTAAATATATACGTAGTTTGCAATTTTCTCTCATTTTCTTTTAAAAATGATCAGGATTCCATGTTATATTTTACCCGTAGGCTAAAATAGCCCCAAAGTGTTTTTTATTAATTGAGTACATAATAATATTATTAAAACTTTTTTGGTAGCTCATCTTTACACATACGTAATTAGCAAACGTATTACACATTTATTTTAAAAACTGTTGTGATTACATATTATTAATTAAATTGAAGAAGTTAGTTTTGACTACATAGGTATATCGGATAATAATGAACGATACAGTTTAGTATTTATAAATTGATAATAATAGATTGTATTTTTTTAACTTCATTTAAAAGTAGTGATTAAAACCAGATATTTTAACTCATTCCTTTTGGTATTTTTTTTAATTAGGCAGAATGTTATAGAACTATACAAAGTGTATAGTTTAATTTGATCGATGAAAAAAAAAAGAACTTGTACAGTGTAATTTATAAATAATTGTGATTGAAAATGAAAACATTTTGGTGAAAGATTCATAGAATTTAGATGTTCAAAGGTGCGGTTTTTAAGGAAGTACTCCCGGCAACGCTGGCGAATCCGCTATTTCTGTTATCCTGACCGAGTGACTCGGCTGGTCAGGGGCGGCCCGGTCGATTGCAGCGCACACGACCAACTTTCGGTCGGTATCAAACACACTTTTATTTGGACGCATTCATTATTTGGGGTCACCCTAATAACGCACAGAGAATTTTAAATTTGCCTGTGGAAATTTTAATGGGATGCTGGGATGATTCTTTCTGGATGTACAGTACGCTCCCTGTTGACAGTGATGGATTGACACAAACAATCACAGATTTTTAAACTTCATTTCACGCTCATTTAAACTTTTTAAAAACATCACTAATATATCTCAATTTGAAAATAATATAATGACATTAATATCTAACATTTGTGGGGCTTTTAAAATGATGATTAATTTTAATTGATTTGCAAATTCTTTATCTTAATATCTATATATTTATGATGCTGGTCAACAGGGAGTAGACTGTTTTACTAATCATGTTTTCATAAAAGAATGCTCTCTAGGGAGAGTAATTCATAAAAAAAACCTCACATACAAAATTACAAATTTGCATGATTCAGCGATGAGATGCCGGCGCTCAGTGGACCAAGCTTTCGCTTAGATGCGGAACGTACCGGGTTCAATTCCCGGTGGCAACCAATTTTGCCTTACCCCTTGGATCTTCTCTAATGCACCTTCACCAAAAATTATTCTTTATTGAACAAATTTTGCTTCATTCACACTTTTTTTGTACTGTCAATGGCTTTGCAAGGATTTTACGAAATTGAAGTAATCTGCCTCTTTTTCTGGAAATTGAGTGTGGCTATTAATACGGGTTTACTTTCTTATAAAAACCATACCTTTAGCAATTTACCCAAATTGAAATAGTATAGAGTAAAATTACGACACCAGTTTATAAATATTATGTTTTCATATTCTTAGGTTGTTCATAGTTCATTTTTAATAATAAACGTAATCGTAATATATTAGCTTTACAATCTAACTTTCTATTTTTTAAATGAATTACCAACTTTTAAAATTAATAACCATTTTACATTTATTACATTGCATTGCATTACATATCACTTTTGGTTCGTATAGAATCAGCAAATCAAATACGTAAAATCAGTGACAAATAAAATATATCATAATAAATAATATTATATCTTATGAAAACTAAAAAACAATATTATTTGTTTTATTTTTGTGTCTACAGCTTTTTGTGAAAATTTTATCCTTATTCATTTCAATTTGGAATTGAAGCGATTTGGTTTTATCACTCCTTATCAATAACTTATTATTATTTCAAATAAATATATTACATTTACCTCGGAATCAATTTGTTCATTTTGTAACACCCGACTTATAAAATTTCCAGAATGAAGACGAGAGAGAACCATCAGAGCCGAGGCTCCCTCCTCCGGAGCTTATCTTTACGGCTACAGATGACACCGCCGCAGAACCGAGTTTAGGAGTTCAGGTCATGGACCCGATCCAATGTACTCAAGAACTGAAGGTCACGGAGCCAAGTCATAATCAGGTTAAAGAACCGAGTCCCATGGAGACGGTTTCCATCGAGTCTCTCAATAGCAACTGTTCCTCCGAAGGCCACCACTGCTCTGTGGAAGGCCACCACATCCTCGGAGAAATCTGCCTGGTCTGCAGACCCTTGAATCTTCTCCAGCAGGACACGCAGCCACTACCTGTCCAACAACAAGCGTAACATACTTATATAATTATAGTCAGTCCCTGCTAAATTCCTCGGTTATAGCGGCACTTGCTTTAAAGTGACCTATATTATTGTCCCTGTCACTACAATGTTTCTGTAACCAAGTTATACTGTAATAATTTAGATGTTTATGACAAAAAAACCAAATCCACCCATCATTTTAATGGAACAATTTAACAATAATGAGATTATTCTACTGCCCCGGCATTATGTCAGTATTTAAAAATATATATTTCATATTGTCATTTTTCAATACATTATACTATTATTATTTTTCCCCATGTTGAGTTGAGAGTTTGATTGAGAATAGTGTTGCCTTTTTCGTGTGTGACCTTGACTACCGTATTTAGGTCTACCCATTTTTGCCTCGACAAATTTAGTCTAGATTATATTATTATAAAAATTGTAGGTTACTTATTAAATTAATGCTAAGTCGACGAGATACGCAATCTTTGGATTGATAAATATTGCCATTCTTTTTTGTTTTGCTGGTCATCAACATCACTTTTTCGCTACCCCGTTTGGAAGAAAAAAAAATCGTTTTAATTTAATAAGAATTAAATCACTCTGTATGAATTACTTATTTATTAATATATTTTTGCCATCTACCGATTGCTCTTACACCTAAGCTTCCAGGGCAGTATATATTTCGGTTATTTTAACAAAAATTTTATTGTCAAGTTTGCATTATTTTCCAGTTTAATTCTAATATGCTGTGGCATTTATTTAAATTATAAAGTTCTGATAAAAACAATAAATATGTACAATATTTACAAAATATGTCGCCTATTATGTAACCCCTAAACATTGTAGCTGTAATTAGGTTTATCAAATTTAATGCGAAGGGTTGAATTCCTCTTTAAAAACACGTATGTCCAATAATCTTCAAATATGTTAAATATGTTCATGATCCATCTTTTTCTTTTTTCACATCCAACATTAATTTAACGCTTCTATGGATAAAAACTAATTAGATAAACCAATGTTTACTTCAATAAATTGACTGATTATCTTAAATATTAAAAGAGATCGTAAGATTTACAGATAATTTATAGCCGAATA
Source organism: Halesus radiatus (assembly GCA_022606495.2). Taxonomy (NCBI): domain Eukaryota; kingdom Metazoa; phylum Arthropoda; class Insecta; order Trichoptera; family Limnephilidae; genus Halesus; species Halesus radiatus. The sequence continues at coordinate 91,230 of JAHDVE020010219.1, forward strand.
GAACTCTCTCAAAGAGCAGCATAATATTATAATATGTAGAGGTACAAATTATTTTGATTTGCAATAATTTTGATCGGAGGATATGTGGATTATAATCTACTGTTGAATGAATCTTATGAAAATTATCTCCTTGTGTTCAAATTATTCTAAAATTTAGGTAAATGTGTAAATTATGGCCAAACTGAGATAAATTGATAATCAACGGAGGTAAAGAATATGCTTAAGATAGAAACGGCAAAAGATATGACACTATTTTATGTAGGCATTTTTCTTTTACAACATTTTAGTATTGTTTCTTTTTTAAACAGCTCATGTTGTGTGCATTTTGTTGAACCGATGGGGGTCACCACATGAATGTCCTTAAAATATAACATAGCTTAGTAAACAAATATTATGATTAAATAAATTGTCAACACCAATGCATGTTGTTAACTGAATCCCATGGAGAAATATACGCGTACAAACAAAAAAATTAAATTAAAATTAAAAAAATTATTTTGGTTATTTTTGTGACGTGTAAATTTTTTTATTTCGTTACTAACAAAAGTTATATATGTACAATGAAACTCCCTTAAGAAGTTTCTGTTTTTTCGGTCCCTCAAAGACCGAATTTTAAAATTGGCCCAATTTATCCCGTGTAAGAAGTTTTTTCTGGTCTCTTGGTAAACATTATAAGAGAGTTTCACTGTATCTGTGTGTAAATTATTACTTTAGATAAATTTGATTCAATATCAATGGAAAAATAACATTGGCCGCGTTTGTAGTGTTTGTACGCATGGGGTAATATTAAAGTGATGTGTTCATTATCACTAATTAATATTATGGATTTATTATGAATACAAAAGTAGCTATATATATTATGAATGTTGGTTAACTGATGTAGATTTCGGTAGGTTTGAATGTGATAATAAACTTGTTAGCCTTTCTTTGCTAGTTTGATAATGTTTGTTATAAACTGATCATTTTTGTGATTTTATCTAATTTTTCCTAGAGTGGCAACCCTTCTTGCATGGGGTGGCCACAGTACGGGAAAATCGGGAATGTGGTGAACATGGAATCATCAGGAAATTTAGAATTCTGTTTTCTGTGGCCATCCCTTACTAGTGCCAGCTTTCTCACGTCTTTTGGTAAATTATAAAAACATTTTTTAAAAATTGATATCAATTGCTCATAAATTATCAATTCTCTCCTTATCCATTTGTTTCAAAGACAGATAATACGTCATCCTGTTAAAAAATAAAATGTTGTATTTAAATGCTATCGTTTTATATGTGAACCTTTGTATATGACGAGAACCTAAACAAAAACAAAGTCTTGTAACCTTTTCAGCTTTATATATGTATTTCTGAATGTGCTGTATATCTTCTTCCCCTTGTCCTACTCGGGTCGGGGACCCATCACGTCGATAGGGCGCCTCCAGGCGTCCCTGTCTTCTGCCACGTCAGCGGCATCCGTCCATAGTAGGCCCAGCCTCTCCTCGCACGGCCTCTGGAGTTACTTCTCCCACCTGTGTCTGAGGCGGCACACTGGATGTCTTCCCACTGGAATAGCATTTAGAATTTTCTGCAGAATTCAATCTTTTGGCATTCTTAATACGTGCCCAAGCCACCTTCGTTGCTATTTTTCTATGAAAAGTAGCAGTGGTTATTATTTGATCCCATTTTGCAACTACTGTCACTCCTTTCAAAATTCTCATTTTGGCAGCTTGAATCCTGGAACGTGTTCGCTCATTCAACATCCAGATCTGGTGACCATAAGTGTGGAGCGATATATTGATTTGTACACTGCCAACTTTGTCTCGATACTTAGCTGAACTTTCCTTATCACCAAGAGGACGCAGCTCACCGCTTGCTGCACCTATTCTACTTTATTTTGTCAACAATAAGAATACCCCCTTTCATTGAGTGAACGCTATTGTTTTGCATTTACATTCGCATGCCACACCACAGAGGTCTACCACTAGTATGTAGGCTCGATGATTACAGTAAGGGTTAAATTAAATTAGGCCACTGTGTCCTAACATCCTTTCCCGGTCGGATATACATATAGCAGCAGTCATTCTTTACTAACTCCATCCGTTGGGTCCTGCCAACATCTCAATATTTTCAAAATATGGGCATTTTAGTAACATCCATTGAGCATATTTAAGCTTTGATAGTGCAACAATAAATTTATCTATCATTAAAATTTTTATTTTCTCAAAATAATCTCAACTTTATAAGCCTTCTAGTGTCCAGTTTTGGACATTGAATTTCCTCAAATTTCTACAGTTTTTATGGTCTCTGTTTCTATTTCCGAATGTAGGGCATCTTCCGATGATATTGAAATTCCAATGGTAATCTGCTAGTTGTGCTATGTAACTCATCTCAAATCACAAATTGATATGCCAATGATAAAAATGCCTTCCCATAATTAAACTTTCTCAAATAAAGTGTATGTATATTATGTTATGAAATTCAATGGATTGATGAAAATATGAGTTTAGTGTGAATTAATAAAACACAATGTTTGTAAAATGGATTTTCTAACAATTATTTTGAAAGCATTTGGAAATCAATTTAAATTAAACCATTTTAATGTATTTTCCTAAGATACAAGACAAGTATGTATAGTAAATTTATTGTTATTGTGTGTTAGATCTTATTTTTAATCATAATATATATATCTTGTGATTTGTTCTCGTAATCTGTTTGAAGTACCTTCACGATTACGCTCAGAAAACCCCAATATTGATAACGAATGATCAAAAAAAAACATGTCATCGAAATCGCCAATGAAAAATAAAAATTATGCCGTGAATATATTTTTGATTGAAAAAGAAACTGTATTATTTGAAATAAATTTAGTTTTATCGCTTTTGCTCGATTCTTTATTTTATTCACTTTATTATTAGATTCGTTCACAAACAAAATTGCCATTGATGCATCTAATAATGATACATAGTTTAATTGCACCAGAGATACAATGTTATGATTACAGATAGATATTACGATTACCGTAATGGCATTGTTGATCTCAGTTGAGCGTCAGGGTATGAGTGATCAGAAATGAGAATTACGTCAAAGACTTAATATTTTAAAATTCTGATGTTAGATTTGTCTCGTCAGCCAGTAACATATTTCTGAACACATTTTTTATTGTATTGAAATAAAAGTTAAAGAGAAATATGATGTTTTGTTATTATTTTATTTTTATGTGATACCTCACAAGAGTCACTGCAGTCCAGAGCGAGTGGAACTATGGAATGCCTAATTTGGGCGATTTTGTGAGGCTGAAGGACCATCATAAGATTCTGTAGGTCACAAAAACTGACTAAGAGGAGGTCTGAGTGCGTTGAGGATTGGATCAAGACAGTATTGTTCGAGGACGAGGCGAATGGCGGGGGCCGCAGCCAATGGAGAGCATTTGCGGAGGTTGCGCTGTGATGCAAGGTTTGAGGAAGTGGGGGGGGCAAAGATACAGGGAAGAGTTCTACAGATCTGGTCACTAAACATAGCTAAACCTATTTCAATTCTGATTGGATGTCTCGTACAAGGGAGATTCTACGAGTATCTTCTATTCTGGAACGAGGTAAGAAATTAATTGGTAAGTATGTAAATTTTTTTTATTAAATTCACCGCCCTACCCATACGAACGTACGTGATATTATCGCCCGAATGCAACGAGCCGTATCCCGTACGTTCAGGTACAAAGAAAGCTATACCTGAAACCCACAAAACATTTGTATATGTCAAGTTTGTTCCTGCGGTTTTTCGTTTAGTATTTTGAGGGCAGCCGAAGCTAACGGATGTGTTCGGGTATTTTCGTCTCTCCCATACAAGTTACGTCACTAGTCACACGTATTGTTATTAAAAAATCTAATGAAAAAAAAACTGATGTTTTTTACCTACTTTTTTAATAATAACCCAAACGACAGGCTGTTAAAACGTTTTAAACGATCACAGCGCCCTTGTTTTTTCTCTACTATAAAATGTCAGACTGCACCCACCCATTTATTGAAAGAGAATCTTTTAAGGCGATCTCCATGGTTCACAGTGAAGTGGTCTTAGCATTTAAAAGTGTGTCGGAAGGTTATAGGTGCGATTCCCGCACCATGAACATGTGTTTGAAGGATGGGTGACCAAATAACTAGGATTTTGTGGGCGCTACCAGGTCTGTGTGTTATTGATTACTAAGTTTGTTCAACCTTATGATTAAAAAAAATAAGTTGCATATCATAAGCTCTTATTGTTTTCATACCAAGTTAAACAAACCACAACAGTGTATTAATTACACCTTCCTAACATATATTCGGAACAATATTATTGTTTACGATTCTCAAAGCGGCGGAACGATTAGATTATCCCATATTTCTAAAAAGCATTTACTTTGTGGCTTACCACAATTATAACATTAACACATTAAAAAAAGTTATACCACTTCAATTTAATATAATGATCGACCGGTTTCGGAAGTGCCCTTCCTTCATCAGGACTATATCAAAACTTTCAGTTCTGGTATAGTCCCGATAAAGTTCAATTTTAAACTTACAATAACAATTTATTTATTTCATATTCTGTATGTACACCCGCCAACAAACAATTCGTTTTCATATTTAAAAGTATTACATGCTAAGTGTTTTTTTCTCTATAATATTTGATTTAGTGCCATCTGTGAGCGCGACACGATTTTTGTTAACTCATAATAATTATCACACGAATTTAGTAATTTCACATTGAAATTTGTATTGGAATGCTCTCAAGGCGGTTCTACCGCTGTCGACGATGTCAGGAAACTGTTTTTTAAGACATACTGCACTGCACTATGCACATCTGAGCTTTGGTGGCAATACTCAGCAGCGCAATGGGACAAGCTGAGGGTGTGCTACAACAACGCATATAGGCAACTTCTGCAACTTCCAAGGTTTTGCAGTGCCTCTACGATGTTCACTCAAGGGAGGGTCCACTCATTCCCGCTTTACTGCGTCACTGACTATCCAGGTTCTGGGGGAGGACACGGAAGTCAACAAACGCCTTTTTCGTGACTGTATCTGGAGTGGCTCAGCTCTCCACTCAATGAGCTATAGATGCAGATGATGCGACTACCACCCTGAAAGACGATCCCTTAATTTAATTTATTCTATGTTATTGTTAACTATTATGTTTTATTTTAATATTTGACCGGTCAGTGGCTGAGTTGGCATCGCGTTTGGCTCTCACCCAGGCATCATGAGTTCAATTCCTCGGCTAGCTAAGTCCTCCATTACGACACAAGCAACATCTTCCGCTTACTGTGATGGTAGTAGGAGATTTTAAATTTTGTCAGGTTATTCGTAACCAGGGAATATTTGTCTTTCTTTAAAAACAATTTTTATTTATTTTTTACATGTTTTTCATTTTATTTCTGTTATTTTGATGTAATTATCATTTTGTAATTATTTTTATTTTTTTCCTCATTTTCTTCTCATGTTTTAATATTATTATTTAACATTTTTTTAATTATATTCATTTCTCTATTTATATTTGTACATACAGGCGGACCTCGGCTTTCGCACATTCGACTTTCGCACAATTCGCTATTCGCATACTTTTGAAATATCTTTTTTTTTTAAAAATTTTTTGGCGATAATGCAAAAATGTTTTGTTTCCTTGCAGTTGTTTCCCTGTCGCACTATGAAATGCATATGAACCAGGTCCGTACTGTGAAAAGTGTTACGTTCTGTTTGCACATATACATTAACATATGAGCCCGAGCGAGTCCGAACGCATGCGTTTGTATGTACTAATTTGTACACACTCCCGTCTGATCTCGACAGGTTTAGTCTTGCGTCAGCGCACGTACTGTTCGCATTGTTCTGCGAGTTTTGTTTCAAATATTTCGTACTCGTTTTAACATGAGTGAGAAACGAATAAACTGAGAAGTAGATATGGCTAAAAAAAATCAAGAACCCATAAACTTCACACAATCGAAACGAAGATGGATATAATGAAACTATCTGAAAATGGAGAGTCTTATGCTTCAATCGGCCGTTTGTATGATATAAACAGGTCTATGATATGTTCGATATTAAAGAATAAAGATAAAATTAAAGAATATGTAAAAAATTTTGGAAATATGTCATAAAAAATTGTTTCCAAAAGGCACGGCATAGTGATGGATGAAATGGAGAAATCTTCGTGTTATTAGATAAGTAATCAAAATCAATAAAACATCCCTCTGAGTACTCCAATGATTCAAGCTAAGGCTCTTAGTTGTTTCACAGTGTTTCATACAAGTAACGGCTGGTTTTCAAATTTTAAAACAAGGTATTCTTTACACAGTATTAAATTCACTGGAGAATCAGCTGATGCGGATGAAGATGCTGCAAAGACTTTATTTCGTCATTGTCCAAAATTATTGAAGATGGAGAATATACCTCTAGTCAAATATTCTATGTAGATGAGACTGGTTTATTTTGGAAGAAGATGCCTAATCGTACATTCTTATCAAAAGACGAATCAGTTGCCCCTGGTCATAAACCTTCTAAAAACCGATTAACATTGCTTCTTGGTGGAAATTTAGCTGGTGATTTAAATTGAAGCCAATGTTAGTTTATCAAATTGAAAGTGAGGAAGAACCAGAAGAAATCATCAAGACCTTAACAATAAAAAACATGAACGAAGCTTTTGCGCATCTCGACTGTCAGAAGTCGGAATAATAGAAGAGAATGTATGAGACGATGCATGAATGTGAATGAAGCAAGAAGTGTGTGCCAAGATCGAGTTTTTTGGTGGTCCGTTCTCTCTGCCTACCCCTGCGGGAAACGGCGTGATGGTTAGTTAGTTAGTTAGAGACATTTTTGAATATTATGGAAGAATGTGATCCCAATGGAGAACGCATATCTCAAGTGCATAGGGAGATCCATAATAGTACTATGTTACAGAACTCTCTATGAAGAAAAGAAAAAAAATAGTAAAATACAACTAACCCTTGACAAGTTTATTAAGAGAATATATTTTTTATTTAAAATGTATTTAGTTAGTAATTTTTGAAAAATAAAAATTTTAAAGTACAATTTTTGGTGTTTTTTTTTTTACATCCCTCTACTTTCGAACATTTAACTTTCGCACACATTTTCAGGAACCAATCATGTGCGAAAGTCGAGGTCCGCCTGTATTTCATGTAATATGGCAGACTGGGTTTGCACTATTCACCCAGTCCTGCTGGATTAAAAACAAAGATGGCGTTCATATCTCAATTTGTAAAATAATGGACTATTAAAAATATGAAATAAAAAAGTGATATTATTTCTTTATACTTTTTATGTTCCTTCTACCGTACAAAAAATAAATAAACTTAATTGGTATTTCGTAATTACTGTTTTTTTATTTATTTAATAAGTGGGGTTATGAAACGACACCTGTGCAGTGGGATTCGGGTGGCCCGTTGTTTGTTTTTTCTTTCAATGCGAGTTTCGTTAGGTAAAAAGTATAAATCACGAATAATTGTGAAATTAATGACTCCCATCAATTTTGTCGACACCAAAAACATTTTCGTTGGGTAGGTCTCTAATTTGGAATGATTTATTTACTTTGAAAGAGGCTGAATGATTTTAGAAGTGTGACCAATTAGCACCTTGTTAAAACATAATTACCATTAGATATTGTAACGGGTTAGGTAAGCCCGCGAATTTAAAAGGCGTACCTGCTTATTTACCTACACATTTTATAGAATATCGCGTTACGATTTTAATTTACAGACTTTCTTGGAGATAATTTTATAGGTAGGTAATAAAAAAATGTTTAGTAAGTACCTACCTTTGCCTACTGCTCAGTTGTTAACCCTGTCACATTTTACAGTGTCATCAAATAGGTACCCTGACAATTTAACACACGTACAGTCTGACCTTTAAAAGTTGACTAAAAATGAGGGCGTTGTGATCGTCCAAAAGGTTTTAAATGGCAACACGAATATGGATCATGGGCACAATGGTCCAAGTGAATATTTTGTATTAATTAATTCTAAATGATGCCACAAAGTGAATTTACAGTTATTGGAGAAGTATATTTTTCCTTTATACAAACGGTGTTCATAAATGTAAATAGAAAGATGGAACGAGGAAAATTGTAGTAATTTAAAAAAAATACATATTTTTAAAAAAATACAAAGAGAAAGTGTAAGTAAGAGACTAAGTAAGAGAGTTCCACCGGTACACCAGTCACCAGGGTCTAGAGGGCACTGATTTAGTTAGAATTTGGAGCACATGCTCCAAGGATGAGAAGGAGAATAGAATTTAATTAGGCGGTATATATGGCAACCTAGAGCCAATATGGGAATGTGGGACTAAAGTGATGGATTGAGCATTGATTTTAATTTATTGCTTTCTGCTTCTTCTTGTTTCCCGTTTCTTCTTGTTTCAGTTTCTAATTTCCCGAATTTATGTTTTGGTTTTTCTTCTCACCGCTTCTCGCTTCTTTTTTTTTGCGTCTTGTTTCCAGTTTCCCGATGTTTTATGTTACCCGCTACCGTTTTCCCGCTTCCAACTCATAACAAAATTTCATGATCTAAATTATATTAATAAAACAACAAAATTTGACTTTAGTCATTCTTCTGGAGGGAAATTTTGGTTTACAATGGACTGTCAAATTCAAACTTGAAGCCTAACCTCAAATCTGCATATACATTGCTATAATTGTTTAAAAATCACCATATGTCTACAAAAATATTATTTAAAAACCTACGAAAACAGACCATAATAACTTCCCAATCAATAAACAGTAAATAACTTCCCTCTTTCCACTATTTATTGATCTACCCATTTGAAATGATTTGTAACTATTAAGAAATAAATAAAGTAAACAACAATGATCGGGTATGATAGTTTTTGAAAAACAACAATGAAATGTCAAACACCTTGGCGTTGCCATAGAAATGACTTGCTTAGTTCAGAATTTATTATTTAGTAATAATAATAATAAATAATTGGATTTCTTTTATAGCGCCGTTTTCGTGGGAAAATCACCTCAAGGGTTCTATTTGTCTACAATATTCTGCCAGCCTGTATGAATCGGCACACTTTTTTATAATGATATAAGGTCATTAAAAGTACAAAAAAAGCTAGCCCGCAAACATAATCTAACATAACCCGATTAATCATATACGAGTAAGTATGTATTTTTTTAACCTAACCTAGTATTTTTTTTTCAAAAATTTTTTCAAAAAAATGCTAGGTTAGGTTAGTTTTTCTTTTTTTTTTCTTAAATTTTATGACTTTACATCACTTTTTAAAAGAATTATCCGGTCACCCATAAAATTGGCCATTACCGCCATTATGAATTTTTTGTCATTTGACGCCCAAATGTTGTAACGGACCGTTGGCCGTCGGTTCTCAGCCCGTCAGTTCTATCAAATTTTGATATCGATTTTCTTGAAGACTGATTGAAGAACCAAACTTTAATTCTGAACAATCGTCGAAGGCCGAGAATATTTCGGTAATTCGCAAATTCATACACTAAACTAGGTGATCGTTTTATCTCGCAGAGGAAAAAGATGATAAATAGACAAACATTGCTATTTATCATTCCCGTTTTTCTGTGTACCGTTTGGCAGAATATTGTAAACATTTAATCAATTGGTACTAAAGATGTCCATTACTATGACAAAATCAAGGTTTTGACGTTTTCAAGCGTTTTTTGCAGAATTTCAAACGAGGAAGCTCGTGTCCAATTTACAAAATATTTACAATAATGATTCACGAATAATAAATATATCATGTAGATTTATGCCGACTTTGAAAAAAATATAGCCATGTACATTCAGATTTGAGGTTATGCCTCAAATTCGAATATGACGGTTTATTAGATGTAAACACATAATAACATTAATAGGAAAACATCCCAACTCAATCTTTTAAACCTTTTAAATTATTTATAAATTTGATCTGCGAATTTTATTTTGTTTTATTATATTATTTATTTAATATCTAAACACGGCTCTTTCAATACATACATTTCAGAAATACAAAAACATTTTACATTTTCCGTGTAATTGTCTTCATTGAGAAGCGTTAAATAATAATAAAAAGTTTGAATATTAAATTGTCTTTCGGAAAGTACCACCAACTTCTGGATACCGTTTGGTGAATGTAACAAATATACATTTGGACCATTGTGCTTTTTAAAACTTACATTCACTTTTCTATGAGCCATCTTGGTGTTGTCATTTAAAAAAATTTAAACTATTGCAGCGCTCTTTTTTCCAATGAATGAAGCAAGCCAACAACAAGGAACAAAACAGTTTAACCGGTAGGTACCTATCCAAGTAACGTGTAATTATTTATGTTTCATAAACAAAAATATCCTACAATCACAATATTCAACCATAGTTATCCGATGCTACACATCACAAGCAATTAAAATACCACAAGTAAAAATATTGAAAAGGCCCCATTAAATGTCGAATCCATCACCCAACCTAGCCCAGTAATTTCCTTATAAACTTTGAACTTATGCCCGCCCCACACGGGAATTACGGTTGTACGATTAATACAAATCGGTCGTCCATCACAGACGTCCGATGGTGCCAATTTTAGTGGCGCTATTTAGTTCGGGAATCAATTACTGAATTACAGTGTTGCCTTTTTATCGATAAGTTTGATGTATGGCACGACCGTGCGAGGTTTCCGACTGTAATCATTGTAATTGCGTTTAGGTTTATCCGGGGAATGGTGGGTTTATGAATGAGTAATTATCATTGCTGGCCGCGCCGCGGACGGTGTGAACTGGTGTTGTCTGCTCTTTCTATAGTCTGTACCATATTCCAAACTACACACTTGGATTGTAAAGCTGATGGTTGCACCATAACGATGATCTCGTCACCTCAATTAGTAATTTACATAGGCCAATTTTGTCACAAATTATAATTTGAATGGCACCTTTTAGAATTTAAAAAAAATACATATTAATACGAACACCTCGTATCTGTATAATAATTTAAAGATAGCAAAAAATCGTATCATTAAAATAAATAAATTTAAAAAATAAAAAAAAAAAAAAAAAATAAGAATATATAAAATGTTATTCGATAGAAAAAAAAAATAGGGTAGCATAGCTACACTTTCGATTTATTTGTGATTCTTAACTGTGATCTTCGATTGAATCTCAGATTTCTCTATGGTTTACAGTATGACTTTTTATAGTAGACAAAAAATGAGGGGGCCGCGATCGTTCAAAAGGGTTTAAATGGCAACACCAAAATGGGTCATGGGAAGATGAATGTGTGTTTAAAAGCGCAATGGTCTAGGTGCATATTTTTTACTTTAACCAAATGGTGCTCAGAAATTAGTGGATAATCTTATGTTTAAACTTTTTATTTATTACTAGCCACATACTAGTGTACATGCCCTTGCCAGGGATTATTTTATTTTTTTGGCATAAAGTTATGAAGTTGTGATTTCTCGCTTGTCGTTCGGGTGCCATAATTGATGAGACAGCGAAAGTAATGCCTTGTGACTGTTACTATCTCTAAACAAAGAAACATTCATTTGAAAAAATTATTTCATTCCAAACGTTTATTTTTTCAAAATACATACCATATATCTAAATAATAAAGTTCTTAAGTAGGTACCTACATTTGTTTTCCATTTTGAAAATATTCTACCCAAACAAACCTTCTTCTTTTGAATATGTAATCTGTGGAGATATCAGAGTAGTATATCTATGGGCTAACCAAAATACAAAATGGCGTGTTCAATGTTTTTAATACTAAATTTAAAACGTTATAGCAACAGTTTTAATGAATTTCATTAAAACTACTCTCTAAACCTTCCCGGCACTAATAAGAACAAACTGTGCATTTTCAGCGAAACCGGTCAAGTAATAGACACAAAAAAACATTCATTTTTATATATAGAAGAGATTTAACGCTTTTCAAGGAAGATATCGACATAACCACGCAATTGATGTCAGACAAATAAAAACAATACCAATTTCACAGATAAAAAATATAAATAATTAAACAATTTTGCAGAAAACCTTATACTGCATAGTATCCATTTTACTCACAACTGACGCGGAATGGCTTCTTGGCGGCGCGAACACTCTAGCGGTCGTTGGGATTCGAAACTTTTGAACCTCCTCTTGCAATTGCCATATAGATCATTCACATATAACGTATTATAATTGAAGAAATATGGCGGTTCAAAATTGAGTCCATCATTTTGAATATCCTTGAATAACAAAGCGGGAAATTGACAGAGGAAAGGAGACTGAAAGCAATAGAGATGAGATTCCTGGAGTGAAGGCATATGTGAAATAACCAAATATAATCGTAATAAGAATTACAATGAAAGGACGATATAAACGTAATGAATAATGTTTAGAAAGGGACGCCTATTGTGAGTTTAACTTAAGAACAGCCTGCTACAGTTCCAAATTTGGTTCCTACTGCGCATACCCACCCCCTCGCATGCGTCCCATCTCCCGCGCACGGCTGCGACGGCCATGTAACTCCGCCCATACACGCGTTTCTGAGATATTAACCCATTCATACCGTGGATGTTCAGTCAAATTATCATAATATTATCAATTTTGGATTAATTCCCTAGCTGTTTTAATGAACCTGATGCCACATAAAATGCAATATGTATATTTTAATATTATAACCATAATTATTTAAATGTATAAAATGAGTTAAATTTGTGTTTGTAGGTAGGTAATACAGAATTTAAAAAAATCCTGTTTTTGAATGTGTTAACGTGGATACCAAGTCGCGGAGAAAGTAGTGGGGGAAAGGGGCAGGACATGCGCGCTCACAGGTCGTTCTAATGATAGACAGGGTATAGATGGTTTAAGCACGGAAAGGGTACAGGAAAATATATGTAGATATCGCAAGAAGATATTATATGGAAGAAGAAGGGGACTCCCCAGAAAGACATGCCACGATCAAGTAAATCAGAAAGGTTGACTTAAGAGGGAGAGAGAAGTAGCGGAACGTCTTCCCGTTGCCTTGGTACCACTGCTCCAAAACCTAAAAACGGAACATTATAAATATGTGAATATCGTAAAAGAGTCCCTGGAGCCAGTGGGACTATGGCATCTCCAGAGAGGGAAGAGGAAGGTAGGGAAGTACCTGACTTTTCAGATCTGGTCACCAAAGACGGCTAAAACCATTTCAAGCAATGTAACATTTCGATAGACACTCGCACTCCGTGGTTGAGTGGTTACGATCCTCGGCTATAAATTTTATTTATTATCTTGTAATATGCAAGCACTGAACAACCATAAATTCATTTGAATTATATTCTTTTTAAATATGCCATCACTACAAGATAAAAGACGATCGGCCTGCACTCTATTGTTTAAAAAACAAACCAGCATTCGCTTTCCTGCCTTTCGCCGAGTTGGACGCATCGTTAGAACATCGTAGTGACTTGCTACTTGCATCTACATAGCTTCTCACTCCTTTGCATTAAACCTTCTGAATTATAAGTTGTACGCGTTGCGAAATACATTTATTTAATGGTGACCTTTCTTTTATCTCCGCGACAACATTTAACGTGAGACACTTGGTAAGTATACACACACGTACACCAACCTCCATTAAATGAGTAACCAAGTCCCTTTACAATCCGTTAAACCACGTTAAAATCTCTTGTGTTATTTCACAAATTAATTCATTTAAAAATAATACATACTATATTAGCGCCATGTTCCAGAGTGGTAGATACTTTCAGTATCGACCTGGTGAAAGACCACCATTCATAATCGAAACGTTGCTTGAAATGGCTTTAGCCGTGTTTGATGACCAGATCTAAATAGAGAGATACTTCCTTACTTCCTCTTCTACAACTTCCCTCCCACTTTCTTCATTTTCACAACAAACTCCAATTGGGGATGCCATAGTCTCACTGTTCCCAGACGGTTGGGAGCAGTTGGGATTCTTGCGCAATACTAAAAAAAAAAAAATTACAAGGGCGATACTGAGAGTACGTACCAATAACATAACCTATATTCAATGGTTATTTTTTCATCACTAACCGTGCCAGCGAAAAACACGACTCGATTGATAGTAAATTAGTGGTTTGTATGCCCATTTTTAAAATTAGCCTTTTTATTGATTCCGTGACAAGCGCTATTAATAAATATCATTAAATAATATGCCGTAATTTAAATACGCAATTTGATTGATAGATGTTATTTTGCTTCGGGTGCACGACCTGTCGAGAGTCTAGAGGTCCCATCGCGAATTCTCATAACCTCAGAGACGGATATGCAAATAACAGTTCAACTTCGCAAGAAAGTCCATACATTAGACAGCCATAAAAAAAAATGTAAGCACCTAGTCATAGCTTGGCAATTATTAAATGTAGACATTTTTTTATTATCATGGCAATACCAAGCTGCTCAATTTGTCTTTGAAATTTTGTTCCTCAAATTCAAATTTTTTCACATTCGATTTCGTTGGTTCGTTTTAAAGAAACAAGACAAATCATCATAATTATTTTCTTCGTTTATTTAAATTTATAATTATGATTTGTGAATGTGATTTTGTTTTTTCTAATACATGGTTATAAATAATTACAATTAGGAGAATATATGACGCGATTGTGAATGGAAGAAGAATCTGGGGACGCCCGAGGAAGACATGCCACGTGAATCAAACACTTGAGTAGAAAATTATTCCGACTTCTGAAGAAGATAATGTATGAGACGATCTATGAATATGAATGAAGCAAGAAGTGTATGCCAAGATCGAGTTGTTTGTCTACCCTTACGGGGAAACGGCGTGATGGTTAGTTAGTTAGTTTAAAAAATCATTTAAATCGTAATTAAAAAAACCCTACTGTAGAGTTATTTCGGGAATTTAAAATAGCTATTACAGAATTATACATTATTTTGTCACATGAGAATGGGTCGCTTCTACGACTGGTTTTGTGTTCAACAGCTCGGCTGTGGAATGATCTGCTGCCCTGTGTTTCCTCCATCCTACAACATGGGTCTCTTCAAGATCCAAGTTCACTCCTTCCTATCCTCTAAAAGACCCTCCACACAGCATCCCCAAAGATGATATAGGCCTTGATGAAAATTATTTCCCTCAGGATCTCCTGTGTGGAGTTACTGTAAATATATATAACGCCTTATATCAAATTGACAAAGAATTTTTCATCAATAAAATTCACACCACTGATAGTATAAGCAATATATTCAAAACAGATGGTTTAATAGCCATCCCAATGCTAAGAACGACCACAGCACAGCACCACTACTTGTATTTAGGTATAAGATGGTACAATATAAATAATGTAACCCAAACTTTAAAATATGAACAATCTAAGCAAATTAATACCCTGAACTTAGATAATAATCAATTTAATAAGTTTTTTTAAATATTGTTTACATACCACCTACTAGCATTGTTGTAAATTAAATAATTTTAATTATCTATATAAATAATCCTCCCATAACCACGAGCTACTGGAGCTCAACTCATGGAGAGTAGATCAAGAAGTTTAAAAAATCATGTATTGTTAGATTTATGATATAATTTTGTAATTTTTTGTAATAAATAAATAAATAAA
Organism: Halesus radiatus; assembly: GCA_022606495.2. NCBI lineage: Eukaryota > Metazoa > Arthropoda > Insecta > Trichoptera > Limnephilidae > Halesus > Halesus radiatus. The sequence goes on from JAHDVE020010219.1 coordinate 106,765, forward strand.
ATAAAAATTATATCGATATTTAAAACTCAAAAATACAAAAAAATTGTCTCTTCCGTGTAATTAATTGTCTTTTTTGAGAAGCGTTAAATAATAAAAAAAATTTAAACATTAAATTGTTTTTTCGGAAATTACCACTAATTTCAGGATACCGTTTGGTGAAAGTAAAAAAAACATGCACTTGTGCTTTTTTTAAACTTAATAATTTTCCTATGAGCCATCTTGATATTGTAACTTAAAACGTTTTAAACGATCGTAGCGCCCTCATTTTTTTGTGTTATAAAATGTCAGACTGTGTCATGATCGAATAGTGCCGACCACAGCAAATTATACATAGAGATGCCCTAACACTAAAGGGGAAAAATCAAAATAAGGGGCGAGGGGCGAGCTAGGCGTGCCCCAATTTAAGTAAAACAGCAAATAAGTAAAAAGGTTCGACTTGTTTATAAAAAACGATATGTATAATTTAGGTTGACCCTTTTATAAATGTTTTAATTTGCTTACTGCAGTCAAAACCACGCGAAACAAATGTGAACGGCAGTGAACTAGGCTGGTGCCAAAAACGATGTCACGTGACCTTTGCCTCGAACCGTCGGAATCGTACGATAGGGCAGATCTATTCATTATGATGCCAGCGGTGCTACAGATTACAGTTTTCATCCGTGCTAACTGAAGCCACTGCGTCGAAAGGCTCGGCTGTTCGACCGTCCTTTACGTATGAAATATTAATTTAAGGGCCAGCACTCAAAAGTGCCCGAAACACCACTTTGCATGTTGCTAACTCAAACGATATCACAAACGATTTATCTGTAAATTGTCTAAATCCTCAAACTCAGAACTCAAACTGAAATCCTTAATTCTATGAAATACGTCCCAAAATGTCTGAAAATAAGTGCAATTTGAAAACCAGTGAAGGCAATTTTGAACGTTTCACCCTAAATTCCATTACGAATTTCATATAGAATAGTAGATTACAGTTTGAGGATTATTGTCTTTTGAAACCTTATACATTTTACTAACTATCCGTATAGAATTAATAGATAAATCATTCGTAGTATTTCTTGGGTTAGCAACCTAAAAAGTGCGTATTTTTGGGTGCTGACCGTTAAGTAAAAAAATAAGACACAACCATATTACATGTTATTTTATATAAAACAACCACTTTGTTATAAACCACGAATTTATTGTGTTTGTACGCCAACCGGTTTCGCTTTGATCAAACTTCTTCAGGGCCGAAACCGGTCGATAATGCATAAATACACATAAAATAAAGTGGCTTAAAAAAAATCCTTAATTTAAATTATAACTTCAAGTCACAAAGTGATTGCATGCTTCGATAAACTATAATTGTGTATTTATATTTGCCCCGACGAAGCTTGATCTAAGCGAAACCGGTTGGCGTAAAATACAATAAATTCGTGATTGTTGTTGATTGTTTGTTTTAGTTAATATGATGTCAAACCACAAAGTGATTGTTTATTATGAAAATATTACATATTATTGTTTGCTCCGTATTTTTAAATCTATATTCCCAGTGAAACCGGAACGCAAAGCATAAAGAAAAACTTGTTAAAAAAACTAATAATTCAGAACCCGTCCTTAAAACAGACCAATAAAATCGAGAGCATCGTTTAAACCAATTATACGATCGATTACAGAAAACGGCCTGCATCTCAGGTCATATATCTCCCGGGTATTTAATTTGCATCTCCAGCGGGGATTTATCCCGTCAGTGGACCGCAGCATCCAACAGGTGTTGCGGGGCACTACAGTTCTGACCGGGCAGAGCCGGGAACCAACCGCGGTCAGCCAATCCTGCCAATTACTCAATCGTAATAACACGGTAATAAAACACACACTAGTATCAATTATTGTAACACTTAATACCGTACCGTGCTTTAAAGAGGTATAAACACTGAATATGTAATCCCTAGTAATGTTACGTATTATTTATAAAACGTTACGCTCCTCAAAACTTCAGCCGTAGTCGTCACCACGACTTTTTAATGGTATGAGAAGGGTTTCATGATAATACAACTCACATATATAGGCATACTTTTTATAAGCGATATGAAGTCATTAAAATTACGAAAAAAAGTAACCCAAAAACCTGATCTAACCTAACCTAATAATTTTTTTTTTCCAAAAAAATATATCTAAATAATAAAGTTTTAAAAAAGGTACCTACTTGTGTTTTCTATTTTGAAAATAATCTACCGAAACAAACCTTCTCTTTTGGATATGTAATCTGTGGCTAACTACAGTGGTATATCTATGGGTTAACCTCAATACAACATGGAGGGTTCAATGTTTTTCATAGTAATTTTAAAACGTTATAGTAACAGTTATATTGGATTTCATTCAAACTACTGTCTAAGTTTAGACTCTAAACCTTCCCGGAAACCGGTCAAGCAATTTTCGAGAAAATTGAGGACAGACACAAACATTCATTTTTACATACAGAGATTTTCATATAAGATCAGGAGATAACCTCATTTCAGCAAAAAACTAGGAAAAGGTGAGTTTTTTTATAAGATACCTCACAAGAGTCCTAGCTGCTCCCAACTGTCTGGGGCTAGTGAGACTATGGCATCGCCAATTGGGGTATGTTGTGAGGCTGAAGGTATTGGAGGAGGGGAAGGAGATGGGGAAGAGGAAGGTAGGAAGAACCTGGCTATTCATATCTGGTCACCAAAGATGGCTAAAGACATTTCAAGCAACGTTGATTCTGAAAGGTTGTCTTTCACCAGGGCGATACTGACGGTATCTATCACTCTGAAACATGCCGAAAATATACATAATATTACTTTAAACGAGGAAATTATCATATAACACAATTTAATCAAATGAAATTTACTTGGGCACGCCGGGATTTGAACCCGCGATCTCCGGCTTCGTAGCCAAGGATCGTAACCACTCAACCACGGAGACCGAGCTTACTTGCGATGCAGAAACACGCCCACAATTTCGGTTCATTTTATCTGTTTAGCGATTACAACGTTTTTTCTATTTATTAGAAACGAATCGGATTTTTTTCGATAACCATTAAAAATTGCAATAGTTTTCTCATTGATAATTAATTATAGGTATAATAAATTGCAAGTTAAGCGGGTATTTTAACAAGTTTCTATCTAGTATCTAGCTATTATTCCATACTAAATCAGAAGTAAATTAATAATAGATTAGTAGTTCGTCTTTCATTAGAGGTATTCCGCAATTAAATCAATGAAAACAATTTTATCGAGATGAATGGCAGTATACATTTTTTAATGTGAGACCGCACAAGAAATTTCTAGTTAAACCATGGCATCTATCCGCATTTAGCTAATGTTGAGAGGTCGAAAAAAAGGGGTGTGGATTTAAAAATATACATATTTTGTAGGTAAGTACCTACTTTACGCTTTTCTGGATTAGGAAATATCGCTTTATCATGTGATAAATTAGAGTCTCACATCTAAAATCTTTCATTTATATGGCAACCTCGATTTTAGAACAATAAGGAACTCCAGTGAAAAATATAATTTCTTTAAAAATATATATTTATATAGATCACAAACGCCGAATCTGGATATATAACTTTCATTATATATAATTATACGTAGAAGTTATAAATCGTTATTTAAAAGTGAATAATAAATCAGCTCATCAAAACACCGTGTCATGTTGGTACCGTTGCATTTGGAACATCTGACATCACGTGAGCATTTTGTTTTTGGATTAGATTGAAAAATTTTATTTTTCTATTTTATTTTGTATTTAAAAAATGATTTTTTTCAGTTTTGGCAAAATTTTAACTTAATTTGGGTGACATTAAGCTCCACAACTATTATGAAGATATTAGAGTATTCATGATCAAACCAATTATTAATAATGATATTATGATAATGTTAATGCTCAATACTATTATTATTCTTTGAGTTAAAGTTTGTAAAAAGGTACACAATTTTATTACGTATGTTTAGTTATGGTTTACCATGAATATAATATACAATTACGTACGATAAAGCATGTCCTTGTTTTGACATTTGACATTCTAACCTCAAAACTGATCAAAACCGACCGGCCATAGATTTAGAGCGTTTCGGCGACCTTTGAACAATTGAAACTTTGAAAATTATTTTAACCATGAAAACTAACTAACTAGAAAAAAAAACATAATACTTTAAACGTCATTATTGATAAAAAAAATTTAACTGGAGTTCCTTATTATCATTCTAAGTATTAACAAATAAGAAGACGTTCGCAAATTAAATTTCCATTGAATATAATGTAGAATCATCCTCCCTCAGGAATTTTGACTAATTTCTGAACACCGTTGGATACTGATGTGAAAAATATTCACTTGAACCATGGTGCTTTTTAAACTAATGGTATTAGAATTGTGATGTGTTACGCTAAAAGACGTCTGAAAATTAGGAATAAAAAAGTAAAAATTCTTACAATTTATTAAATAAGTATTTTATTCCCTTTCTAAACTATTAGACCGAGCGTGAGTGGTGAGCGGCGAGGCTTATAACTCTTAGTACAAACCTAATAAACTCTAAACCTAATAAAAATTTTTGTGTATGAGCAAAAGGCAATAAAATTCTACCGACCCCTTCTACGTAAAGTATCGTAACTTCACAATCTGAACTTTACAAGAGAGTGGTTTAAAGAGACAGGAGTTTGGTGTAAGTTGAGTTTTTGATCGTTTTGCACCAAATTTGAAACGTAATTGATAATGAAGGGCCCAAATTTGGTGTAAAATAATAAAAAAAACTCGAAGTGCACCGAACATCTATCTCCTTATTTAAACCACTTTTCTGTAAAGTTCCGTTTTTTTAGTTACGATACTTTACGTAGGAGGGGTCGATATGTAGGTTACCTTATATTTATTTTATGCATTTTCGATTTGAATAATTTATTAAGAATATATTTTAAAGAAAATCTATTAAAATTAAAAAAAAAAGAATTGCATAGAATTGAATAAAAGTGCGATTCATAGTTTTTCAACGAACAAAATGAATCTATGGAAAAAAAATCGTTCTAAACAATCGTTCAAAAGTTAGTGATGTCATGTAGTGAAATCGATACAATGGTACCTACGTAAAATAACATTTAAACAATGCAATAATGTAACTACTACAGTTCCTTCCCTATCGCCATACTTTACTTCATCCGAGTAAATCGTGAATGAAATCTTTCCTAAACACTGTTATTTATTTCTGATGGCTCTATTTGAATCGAAAACGATTGTCAAATGGATATTTTCCACCCGATTGTAATATACAGGGCTGGAATTTTGTTTTTAAATTAAATTATTTCGGTCTCAGATATTAATATTATTTTGCATCTATGAAAAGTAATAGAAAATCAATAGGTTTACTTTTAAAAGTTAAACATAATAAGTTTGTCCCACTGGCAAAATCAGGGCACTTTTCACGTGCCCTACCCCTTTTAGAGAAGAACTATTTTCAGGTATAATAATAGTAGGAATAATAACTAATTTCACTGGCCTGTCTAGGGCCTAGGAGTCGAAAAGTCTCCTGTAAAATGGTGACATCAGTTTTATTTAAAATCGGTATAGATCACTTATATAGATCAGGACTTTATATTCATTTTAGTCGACCATCATCATGGTAATGCAGTGGCATGAAACAGCTCTATGGAGTGGCTTCAAGAATTTTCTGGAAACCTTTGGATAAAAATGAAAAGTTTTCAGAAACTTGTTTTTTAATGTCTCAAAAAATAAACTCTCACTTGCCGGCAATTCGTCTAGAAAATTTCGTATTTGGTAAGTATTGGTAAAACATTACGTCGTATTTTTTGTTTAGAGTTTGCATTTTGAGATTCATTGTGACAGGATTTAAAAAAATGAAAACTTTTGGAAACGCGCGGAAGCAAGCACTGCCTATATGGGATGTGTAGGATTGTACTCAGTGATATGGAATACCTTCTAAGAAAACGGGGTGTTCGCGGTATAAAATTTAGAAAAATTAAATGGTGGCTTTTTACACTACCAATAGACATTTTTTTATCCTCTTGCTATTGTGTAGTTTTGTGCTATGAGGGAGGGGGGGGGGGGTGTGCCTCACACTTGGGTGCGCTACAAATTGGATTTTATGCAAAAAAGGGTAGGGCACATGAAAAGTGCCCCGATTTTGCCAGGGGCACAACATATTTTTACGCAAATTATGTTCATAAATGAATCAATTTTTTGCAAATTAGAATGTTAACTGATCTTGTACGGGCAACCCTGCCTCCCCAACCTATTCTACAATCGCGAAACAGCGGCTCGTGAGTGTCCCGGTTAAAATATTCACAATATATCAGAGTTGGCATTATTCATTTCTAGGGTTATCGAATGCGGCACGAATCAAAGGCATGCAGTAATCCCGGTGGGTACTATGGTATAATACCTATATATGCTATACTCTATAATGTACCCTTCGCTTTTTAGGAGATGATTGTGCCTTCCCAATATTAGTACTAATACATTATATTTAGAGGTAGAACTTGTAGGTATTGAAATGCTCGGGCGTACTAATTTTGGGTATTACACGGAATATTAAAAAAAAAAACATTTTCCTTATTTAACTTGGTAACAAGTTTTATAAAGGTTTTTGCTATGCCTTTCTTACCGGGAGGATTCCCGTGTATACTTGTGTTATGAACTTTGATAATACAAAATACAATTCCCAGAGTGGAAAATACTCTCATTATCGTCCTGGTGAAAGACCACCATTTAGAATTGAAACGTTGCTTGAAATGGTTTTTAGCCGTGTTTGGTGACCAGATCTGAATAGCCAGGTATTTTCCCACCTTACTTTTCCCCTTCTCCTTTTCCTCCCCAATACCTTCAGCCTCACAACATTCACCAATTGGGCATGCCGTAGTCTCACTGACACCAGACGGTTGGGAGCAGTTGGGACTCTTGTGCGGTATTCATATAAAAATAATATAATGCATAGTCTTATCATAATTGGAAGTGATCCGATATTGGTAGATACTCTTAGTATCGTTCTGGTGAAAGATCAACATTCATAATCGAAACGTCGCTTGGATTGGTATTAGCTGCGTTTGGTGACCAGATCTGAATAGCCAGGTACTTTCCAACCTTACCATTTCTCATTTCCCCCCCTCACTACCCCAAGCCAAAAATCCATATAATAAAGAAGAACACAAGAAATGCGATGTTGGAGTGTTTTGTGATTCAAAAATGTGGCCTTCGGGCCATAAAATTTCTACTACAAAAATGATTACATCATCATTTCATTTCGATCAAATGGAAAGGCAATATACGATGCAGGCGATGTAAGAGAGACAGAGCGCTGTATTTCCTGTATTTTCATAGGCTTTCTCAGGGCTTGAACCAATAGGCACTAAGTAAAAGACATACCGTCTACTATTTAAAAGTGCTTTTAGTGTGTATTCTTTATTCTATGCTCACAACATACCACAATTGGGGATGTTAGCAACTAGACACTGGCTCCGGGCAGATGGGACTCAATAGGATATATAATAAAATATATACATTATTCAGAAACGAGTCTTGTTTCGCTCGGTCTCTTTTCTTTTGTGTTAAATACCTCAAAATACAATAATGTTTCCACAATGTAAAATAGAAAAAAAAGGGATAAATATTTTGAGAAGATCAGATAAATTTTCATTTCCAGAAACCGTTTTTTCACAAAATACGAAACCATATTATTATATCGATTAGAAAAGTGGAAGATATATAACATATCGATTATTTTAATATCGTCCTGCCCGTGGCAGAGTAAGAACTAACTATGAGTAGTGCCCTGATCTCCCCTTTTCCCCACGTCAATAATGTTCATGTTTCCACGTCACGACAATTTACTTTCAACATTACCAGCGATTTAGTTGTCTCTATTATGTCTGACTTCCACTGGGACCCTGGACTTGGAGACTGGAACAGGAGATTCTAGCTATCATTGATTACCTTAATGCTGGCTATAGGGTTTTCTTCGTCGTGAGCTTTTTGACGTCCATCTTTGGACCAGTGGCGGCTGGTGAACTATATTTCGGGGGGTTCAATAAAAAAACGTAGATAGGTACCTCTTTTTGTAGACTAAATCGACCTCACGATCTTTGGTGTGTGTACATCCATAAAAAAGTTCTTAAATTCTCTAATAGGTGATATAAAATACATATGGTAGCATTAATGTGTCCTAAAAATAAATTTTATAACACTTCGCTGTGCTATCCCTATAGGGCTATAGTGATTTTAGTATTTATGTGATATGTTCCTTAAAACTCAACGAAGTTCACTCAGCACCTAAGTCATGGGAAGGGCACAAAATGTTATATGCATTTATTTATTTAAATCTATATATTACACAGTACCATTTTACATAATATGTTTTTTTTAAACTATAATAAGGGTGCTTTATATGGTGTTTTATAATGTGGAGTGAAGGTAGGTTTGAAGAGGTGATACTGTGAATGGAGTGTTATATGTGTCGTGACCACCTCACTAGGAGAACCCATCGGGAGGTGTTCACTTGGATGTGTTAAATGCGGTACAAGTACGATGTGTATTTATTAGTTTTATATAAATGTAAATTAGGTATAGTATTTGAAGAGAAATAAAAAAAAACATTTTTTGTTTTTGTTTTAGTTACAATAGGCAAACCATAAAAAAATAATATAGCACGGAAAAAGAGAGAAGGGACTATCAAGTAAGCATAGTATTTTATGTATTGTGTTATGTTTGGTTAATTTTGATTAATTTTACACTTTCGTTTAAAACCGTATTGGTGAAATCAAATCGGTATTCCAGCGGTCACTTTAGCGGTTTACTTTAATAATAATAATAATATTCGGATGATTTTTATAGCGCCAACGATTGTAAGCTACCTTCCGACCAACAGTTACCGAGAACGCACCAAAACTGAACAAGGAGGACGAAAATACTCTCGCTTAAAAGTTACTCACAAAAAGTTAAGTAATGGTCAACAACAATAAAATCCTGCCTATTACGTATCTACGAACGTATTCGACTTCGGGAGACTTCCAAAAATGAGTGCATTGATCAAAATGAAGTAAAATTTTTATGGAAATTTGATGAATTTTCCTATTTCACGGTGCAGCCAGTTTTGTGTGTCTCTCTCTATTCTTATACAAAATGCGAACGTTGGCTATGCGAAAAGTAAAACGCACCCCCCAACACGTAATAATATGGCATTCAGATTGCAACAGTGCACCACTTTACTAGTACAGATACAGATGCAGAAATACCTGTATCTATGTGCGAGCGGCAATTTGATTTTTTTATTTATTTTATTGATTGGCCAATGACCGTCCCCTTTTTGGATATGTATTCCTCCCTCAAAATTTTCCAAATTTTCTGATCTCTCCCATCCGAAGCTTGCAGCTCAAATCATCCGCCCATTTCACCCGTGTCCGACTTCTAGGTACTTCTACGTCCCAACCAAGGACGCCATGGGATGATGTTGTGATTTTAACGATCATCTGTTAATCAGGGTATGGTAGTTCATGCAAAAAAAATTAATGCCATTTTTTTTCCTTTGGTGCCATCTTCTGTTTGAGAAGAAGTAGATCTCTGACATTTAGTTTATTCATTTAGCAAAGTAATACAATAAACCGTATTACAAAGTAAGCTACGGGTACCTCGCCAGTCGCCATCGGACTGAATATTGGATCCGCTTACCTGTGGAATATTGAAAAGTCATGGGGCATAAATCTATCAGGTGACGTGTAGCCCCATTCTCCATTTATATTGCTGCGGAACAAACGGCAGGTGGATACAGGTAAAGCCGCTGAAACGAATACTGTGTTGTGTTCAATATACGATAAAAAGTAAAATAATACGTATTTATTTAACAGCACAGCGCAGGGAATAAATAGTAAACAGGTTAATTATCATTTTATTTTTTAATGTAATGTACCGATTAAAATAAGCGAATATTTCATTCATCATTATAAATTTTAATAGCCTTCAACTTCTAACCCCCTTCTTCCTCATATCCCTTCTCACTTAGCCTCGCTGGTTTCAGGCAGTATTGCGGTATTTATTTAAAAAAAATGAAGATTATATTCACTTATTACCTCGTAACGGACATGGTTCCATTTAGCGAAAAAAAAAATCAAATTTAAATCATGGAAAACGATAGAATGGTGTACAAGTATTTATGTTAGTAAAGGGGGCTACATTTTCGATTTTGTTGCAATTTATAACTGAGATCTTCGAATGAATTTAAGATTCCGCTGTGCTTTTAAAAGCATTTGGATACTAGTACAAACATTTTAAAATTTTCTGTTACAATAATTTAAAAATATATATATATATATGCTATTTTTAAATTTATTAGATTTTTTTTTTAAATTGAAGTTTATAACTAACTAACTAATAACACAGAAAAAAAAATAGCTGTCCCAGTTGCAACCGTAACATTTTTATTTTTCTATGGTTTTATCTGTTTCATATTTCATTGAGAATTATTAATATTATCTTCTTTAATAATATATATATAAATTTTTTTTAATAATGTTTTAATTTTTGAATTAAAATTACATTATTTTTTTTTTATTTGGGAAAATAAACAGATCTATACAACGGCATATTTCGTGTTTAATGGGTTGCATAAACCAGTGAAGTTTCAGCATAAAATGTATTTATACAAAAAAAAAATGTAAGTGATAAAAGAAAAAAAAACATATCGATAGATAAATTGAGAAATAAAAATACTGTCAACTAATCCATAAAAAAAACATTAATTAAAATTAATTAAAAACGCATTGGTACATAGGTAAGGTAAAACCAATTATATAAATTATTGTAAAAAAATTATAAAAGATAAATAATATAAAACAAAAACAACACAATGATAATGAAAATGAAAATTAGAAAAATAACTAGAAGATCTATGTCACAAAGAAGTTCGTAATTATCCTTGTCATAAATTTTTTTCTAGTATGCATTTGGTAAAATTTACCCTACAATAAATGGAAAATGTCAGCGTCTGAAGGATGGAAAAAAAGGTAACAGGTAATTAATTAAATTATTATTAGTCGATTCCCGCTTCCAATGTTTTACTTTGATTCAATGCTGTCTCTTCGAGTTACAACTTACCACAGTCATTTTAGCTCTTCCATACTTCTTCTCCCATCTCAAAGTATCTCCGTGTCTTCCAGCATCAGTCAATTTATGGACCAAGTCTTGATGATGAATCCAACCAAGTTTTTCTCCTGACCAATAATTCAACCGCTGAGTGATTGCTGACATCTAGCGGCGATTATTGCACTTTTTCCCAGAGACTTGTCTATGCGCCATAAAAAGTTTAGTCTTTGATTAAGTGTTGCAAGTAATGTAGAAAAAAGACAAGTTACGCTTAAAAACATAAGTTAAGGATCACACGATTGTAAATAACTTGTGTGCAATTTATGAAGATGTGTTATACGGAGACAGTATTTTATCTTATTAGCGGAAAATCTGTTTGCTGGAAACAACTCTCAAACTGTGAGCTCTGGCGTAATGAACTTCACGTATCTTTTATCGGCATTGAATTTGTTTTCTGCTCGCAAAGACATTTTTATTCTGAGAATTGACAAATAGACAAGGTGTTATGTGTTTAATGAGAAAGTGACAACCCTGACGTGTTGATCACGTGACGAAATAAATTCAGAGAGAAAAGATCTTAATTTTTACCTATTAATTGTTTTTTGTGTTTAATTCGTAGAAATCCATTAATTATTTTTTTAATTTAATGTAAATCAAATTTAATAATAACAATAAATAATAATAATGGGATGATTTGTATAGCGCCGTTTTAGTGAAAAAATTCACCTCAATGTTATTATTAAGTTTCGCAAGTATTTGTAGTTTTTATTATTGTGACAGCTGTTTCGGCGTTCAAATCCATTTTCAAACTGCGGTTAATCCACATTGGGATGACTTATGTATTCATTTAAATGTTATCATTTAAATAGGGGAAACACATTATAAATGTAAGAACCTGACACAATAGAGAATTTCAATTATTTTCTAACTAAATCGGTTTTATCGATAATAAATCACTATTTTTAAAAACCCGTCCAAATTAGAATAAGTGGAAGTGAATAAAATCATTTAAATAAATCGTCACAATGTGTACTAACCGCGGTTTAAAAATAACCCTGAACGCCGAAACAGCTGTCAAAATAATAAAAACTAAAAAAAACTTAATAATAACATTATTAAATTTGATTTACATTAAATTTTTAAAATAATTTTTGCCTATTTCAGTTGGCTAGGATGTTCGTTATAACTTGGAAACGATTAAAAAATATACAGGGTGGGAAAAAAGTTCCAGTCCGATTGAAAAAAATATTTGCGAACATTTTATTTAGTTCTTTATTTATTTATTTCAGATATTAAACTTGGGAAATAGCAATATTGAACAATAACAATAACCTTTCCAGTTGTCAAAAACAAACCACTGATCCAAAATGGCTGATAATGATAAACATATGTGTACCAACATAACAAAAAAAAATCGACAATCGAATGTACACAGCCCGCGAAAATTCAAAATTCACCTTTTCTTTTGAACACACCTCGTACATCATTGCAAATAATGTACAGAATGGGCAAAAAGTTCTGAATTTTTTTTTTCCTGAATTTTTTTTGTTGTTTTTTATTTATTTCAGACTTGGTAGATTATAATATTGAACAATACACCATTGCAGAGCGAACAACAATGGACACATTATTTTTGGAAAATGGCCGGTCTGTAATCGCCGGTCAACGTGCATACCGGCAATTTGATGGAGTTTTCAATGGTCCAACGGCTCCTACTATTGTGCTATGGTTAAATGGTCCTAAATTAAGTATTTCATATAGAATTTAAAAGATTACAGTTTGAGCATTATTGTAGTTTGGAACATTATGTATTTTCATAATTATACGTATAGAATTTATAGATAAATCATTCGTATGATTTCTTAAGTGTGTATTTTGGAAAAGTGTGTATTTTGAAAAAGTGTGTATTTTGGGTGTCTGGGTTTTTTAAAAATCACTTGTTTTAAAAGTTATTATAGTAAAAAGTTGGATGGGTACTTTTTGCCAACCCTGTATTCATGTTATAAACCTTAGATTTAACAATAATTTTCGGAATTCGTTCATACGAGTCTGGGCATCCGTAATAATTTTTTTCCTTTAGAATTTCTTTATACGTTACACAATCGATTTTGCATACCATTTAAACGATATGTTTTATATTTCAATGGAAAATTGAAAGAGGAACTAGCGTCACTGATCCATTCGGCACCGGAGAAAATTTGGAAAACATGTAAAACGCGCGCCCAACAATTGCACACGGTTGAAATTTGTCACATGAGAACGGGTCGCTTCTATACGACTCGTTCTTGTGACCAACAGCTTTACTGTTGAATAATTTGCCGGCCTATGTGATTCCTCCATCTCACAAAATGGATCTCTATGGGTCCGAGCATACTTAAAAAAAAAAGTCTCTTTTAAAATGTATTCTTCTCCAGTCCTAAATTCGAAAAAATATGCATATTTTAAATACCTTCTAATAAATCAATAAATTTAATATAAATAACCAATAAGAATTAAATATTTAATAATTGAAGAAGATAATATTAATACATCCCAAAATGAACCACGAAACCGAAAAAACAACAGAAATGAACAAGATTTCAGTCGCATCTGGGACTCGAACCCAGGACCTCTACCTATCCGGGGTAACCGCTTAACCAACTAAGCTAATGAGACCAGTTCAATTTACGCCATTTACACCGATATCATACTTCAAGTTCAAGACTTGTTAGTATTATCCTCCATTTTTATAAATCCCATATTATTGGCTGCTATCCTTATGATGATTGCAAAGTTTCATCCCGAACTTAATTGCAATCGGAACAGAGTCTCGGACATACCTACCCGATTTTATTTATATGAGACATCTATTGACTTATTTTACAAGTCTGGAAAGAAATATTCAATTTATTTTTATAAATTATTAAAGTTCGTTAACCTCGTTCGTTAAATTTTTAAAAATTTATTTTCGTTTTGTAATTCACTTGTTGTACACAAAATATTTCTTATTAATTTTATTATTATTATTCAAGACTCAGGATCACTTCTTATTTTCCTTAAAAAGATCCTCCACACAGCATCCCCAAAGATGAAATAGCCCCTAGAGACATAATTTCTCTCAGAGCTTCCGTTCGCAAAAATATGCATATTACTGTACAGTTTTTGTAAATCACCAAAAATATTTTTTGTCTTTCGTATCTCGAGCAACTTTAGTAAAGACGGAATATCTTTTTTTGGGAAAGCCTTATCCGTTTTTATTTTACATATTGTGAAAGGTATGGAATGTATTTGTACATTGACGGAGTGGCTTTGTGAGAAGCCAGCCAAATTCCATCTTTACTTTCACGACACGACTTTCAATCGAATGGTTTCCATTTCGTTTTCGGTCCTAAAATTGAGAATATGTTAATTCTGATGGCGGCTCCATATGTCTCTGCTTTTATTTGGACAGAAAAATATATTCCGCAGCAGATAGGGCTGGAAATGAATGGCTGAATGTTATTTGGCGATTTTTCAAGACACGCTTTCAATAAAAACCGTTTCATTTTGAATGCACTCAAAGTTATTGCGGGCTTCACAGAAATGGATGAAGCGGAATTTCTATGAATCTTAGATATGTAAATGTTTGGTCACTATGCTTTCACAGACTATTTTTTTTTTATGTGAACCCCGCACAAAAGTGCTAACTTCTGTCCGGAGTCCGGAGCCAGTGGGACCATGAAATCCTTAATTGTGGTATGTCGTGAGGTTAAGGGAGTGGGGAGGCGAAGAAGATGGGTTGAGGAAGGTAGAGATGTACCGTGGTGTTAAGATTTGGTCACCAAACACGGTTAAAACCATTTCAATAAACATGTCCATTCCTAAAAGGTGATCATTCACCTGGGCGACACTAAGAGTAGGTATCTCCGACTCTTTTTTGTTGTTGTTGTTATGATATATATGTCTCTTTCAGATTTTCATGAAGTAGTATCCAAATAAGACAACACATTTGTAGGTTCACTAGGATTCAAACGAGGCTTTATGCAAGAGCAATTGGAGAATGCTCTTCCTGGTCGCGTTTTGCTGAGGTGTCGTGTGTTTGTTACGCCTCTTTCCAATTAACTACAGTGCTCGCTATTTTAGTAAATTGTGGTGTGCGGCAATCGAACCTGAAATCTACACTTAAAGTCGAATACGTCAACCACTGCGCTGTGGAGGGCACAGTAAAATAGGCGACGGCGTTAACCAGCGTCACAGTGCCTCTGAATTATTCCATAGTTTGCAAAACTCCGAAGCTGGCAAAGCAACCCCGAGAGTGTTCATGGAAAATAGCACAATAGACACATTTGCATGTAAAAACAATTTTTATTTACATACGCCTACCAGTTTGGATACAACCTATCTCATTATCAGCAAAGGCGTGCTATATGTATATAGGCACATTCGCACTGCCTACCCCACCTTACTCGCATGAAAAGATAAATAATATTGAAATGCATCAAATTATTTCAAGAAATCAATCAACACTTGTAATACCAAAAATATGCCATTATGACGTGTCAAAGGCAGGAACTAGGTATACAAAATAACGAATACATCATATTCAAATGTTTCCTATATTCTATACATTCAAACGGACATATTCGTATGATCGCAAAGTGCTTCGTTTGTGTTAGTGTCTCAAAAGCAGTGCTTTTCGGTAATACCAGTAAATGTAGCAATCAGTGCCATCTGTTAATACATCTATTAATTAGAACAACTTTATTAACAAAACAATGATAATATCATCTTAGCTTTCTTCCAAAATATTGTAAAAATGTGGAAATTACATATCCTGTAATTGGCTTGTCAAATGCATAACTGGTTATTTTAATATTTGATGTCACCTTGTCATTCTTATCAATAACTTTCACAAAGGGTGTTTATCTGGGGTAATTTGTTAAAATATCAATTAAATCACTGTTTTTCCTACTACTTACCCTGATTATATTCTCTGTGCACGCCACTGATGTTTACAGCATGCGCAAAGAAATTTAAAGAAAAAAAGCGTCAAAATTTAAGCTACTCCAGACGCCATTTTACTCAGGGTCGGGCCTGTTAAATCCTATATTTATGTCTACACACAAACCACAAGAAATGTTTCAGAAAGGATGGAAAGCATTGGTTTCCGTTTCTTACTTTCCACATTCTTCATAATTTTTTTACAGTTTGTAAAACATACAGGCAAAAAAACAAACTATGTTATTTCTTCGTCATATTTCTATTAGAATAAACTCGGTCATAAAGGTTTTCCTTCATATTCCCGGAGACACACGACCTCAGTAATATTTTATGAGACAAGGGGTCCATTGTTTCTTTACGAGCCAAAAGAGGCGCATCAGGCCATGTATCAGGAGGGCATGACGGCTGAGGAGGTAAAGCAATCATAGAATTACCCGGCATCAATCATTCAGCGACCGCCGCGTTAGTCTTACCGAGTGTCGCGTGTAGATGTGGATCCAGGGAGATAATATTTTGATCTCCTGGTAGATTTTCCGGGAAATAGACGGTGTATTATGGAGAAAAAAAGATAAATTGATCTCTTTGAGGGCTAAGATGCTATCTTTTAACGCGCGTTACACTTCTAATTTGTAAGAACTGTCAATTTATGCGGTTACACGTCTCTGTAACGCGTGTTGGGATGTAGGGAAAGAAGCCCCCTTTCTTCTCAACAGTGTACATGGCAATAGTAAAATAGTTTTGAAAGAATTAATTGAAATACGATGAACCATGCGTTTCCTTTTATCAATTAAGGGGGCAGTCTCAAATAAGGTGCTAAACGTCACTTCGCAGTATGCTAACGTAAGCAATACAACACATAATTTATCTGCAACTTCTTAACAGAAAGTTACGAAAGTGTCTAAGGTTTTCAGTGACCTAAATTCTTAAACTGTAATCTTTTACATTATATATGAAATATCTACTGTAATTTTAAGTAAAACGCTCGACAGTGCCTTCGCCGTTATGTTAACTGCACCCATTACAAACATATTTAATTAAAATCTTTCCACAATCTCAGAGTAAATAAGATCAAGAACCAAGAGCGTTTATTAAAAATAATTCAGTAAATCTAGATTTTCTCTGTAATTCCCTCAAAGTTCAGGAATTTTTAAATTCAGTTCCGTCATACAAAAAACCTATGAGAATCTCCGGCCCGCGCGATTGTTGATAAAACAATTTATTTCGCCGGAGTAAATCAGTTGGGAGAAGCCCTTCGGAGCGAGCGGACGTCGATTTGAAATTCGATATTTTGTCTGTTTTATGACGAATAGCTGGGAAGAGAGGTGTTAAACTGCCACCGGAATGTAGAATTACGTATTTTCGATTTTTTTTGTTGTAATCACATTTCTTTGCAACGTTCTTTAAGATGGTCCAAAAAGTGATTAATTTATTATACGGCACAATATAAAAGACCTGCGCACTGGAAAAAAACTGACGGACGTGGTATAGATCTATAAGATTATATCTTTGCAGGCTGTCAAAAGCAAAACTAATGAATGAACGAATTATTTTTAAAATCTTAACATTTTTGTGCCCATATAATTTACAATCTTGACGCCCCCGACTGCATATATAAGTATGCCGATCTGTGCCTATCAAAATCCATAGTTTTAGCGGCTATCTTGAATTTCTAGATATTCACACCGATTTGGTTAGAAAGCGGCGTAAGTCATGTTGGGGGGTGCTGATGTCAAATTTAATGTCAACCTGATTAATTTCGATGTTCATTTTGAATTTTGAGTTCTCTACCGATTTGGTTCAAAATCGGAATTAAAGTGTTTGGAGGTACACTGAAATCAAATGCGAAGAATGGATAACAAAGAATGTTTTTCTTCATTTAGAACAACTGTATCTCAGACGATATTAGGTCCTTGGAGACCAATTTGTTTTCAATTTGTACCATCTTTAGCCTACTTTATAAAGTATAGATTAACCTTTACCGAAAAATTACTCCTTCACTGTCAAAATTGACCAAAACACTAAAAAATAGCGAAGAATGATAACTTACAAAAAATTTGCATAATTTAGAACCGCTGTATCTCGGACACTATTAAGTCCTTAGAAACGTATTTGATTTCAAATTATAGCATATTTGGTCTACTTTGCGTGTGAGAGGGGCAAGGGGAAGATAGGAGACTTTTGTGAAAATACTCCCTGTTATAGGTATTATTCACCTGCAAAAATTTCAGTTTTTCTTATTGCCTTCATTGACTGAACTACTGGTGAATTGTATTCAAGCTTATTGTCTGCATCTGGAGTGGATTGTAAATCACTGTTATCTACATATGTTATATTTTTACTGCTGTTTAGTATACAATATTTAAGGCCGTTTCGAAATCCCAAAAATTATCAAAAGACAAATAATTCTTATTCCCGTTTAATAAACGGGATCTAATTCACATGCGCCATCTTGGTTCCTAAGTTAAATGTAATAGTCGGATTCCTTAACCATTAATAAAAACCAAAGCCATTGAAAGAACAGCGATATAAAAAAGCATCTAATTCATTTCAACCATCTTGAATCCACAAGTGGACAATCGAAAATCGGATTCCTTGATTCAAAAACCATGAAAATAATTCCCTATGTCAAAAACTGTGCTTCAAGTATTTATGAGCAGGTGATCCACGTTACCCATTTCTATAATATTTTCGAAGCAAAAATAAAAGATTATGATGTGAAGAAATAAATACGTAAATAGTAACAAAAAAAAATATTTTGTGAAAGGTACTTTGTATGGGTACTGTCAATTATTAATATATTATATACAAAATTTAAAAAAAACATATTCTCATCATTTACCCTAACCTATACCAACAGATCGACTTGCTTTACTTTGCAGTAAGCGGCAAAAAATCCTCCCTTTTCCGACTACTAAGTTAAGTCTGTCAAGCTTCTATTAATTTATTGTTACACAGCGAATAAACGAAAAAAATATAGAGCAAATGTTTTTTGTTTCGTATTGCATCAATACGATGAACATTTTTTTAATCCGGCGTGGTCTACATTATCCACATTTCCTCAATCCTGCTGCCGGATCGTGGTGGTCCGTGGTTTTGAGTTTGAGACCTAAAATTCCTAACGGCGGTGAATACGCGGTCTTATACTGGACCCTTAAACAATATACTTTATTATATTATCCTCTGATATACATTTCAATTAATTTATTTATATCTATATATTATACAGAACCATTTTATAAAACGTTTTTTTTTTTAAGAATGATAAGGTGCGTTGTATAGTGTTTTATAATGTGGAGTGTAAGGTAGGTTTGAAGAGGTGATACTGTGAATGGAGTGTTATATGTGTCGTGACCGCCTCACTAGGAGAACCTGTGCGGAGGTGTTCACGTGGATGTGTTAAATGCCGTACAAGTACGATGTGTATTTATTAGGTTTGTTTTAATGTTTTAGTTTCGCTATATAAATGTAAATTAGGTATAGAATTTGAAGAGAAACACATTTTTTTGTTGTTTTGGTTACAGTAGGCAAATCAATTAAACAATAATAGCATATTGCAGGGAAAAAGAAAGAAGGGACTATTGAGTAAGCATAGTATATTATGCAATGGGTTATGTTTGCTTTGGTTTTATCATGTTTTGAATAACATGAAACTTTGGTTTTTGATCCAGGCCGTGACATATTTTTTGAGATAGATTGTAGATTTTATATTTACACTTAGTAGTTGTTTCAGAGTGATGGGCATGCAATTATAAAGCACGATTGCGTAATATTTAAAGTGTTTTTGCCCGTGTGAGGTGTGTGTTATCGGGATATTCAGGGTTTTATTTGTTGAGGATCTGGTTTTTATTGTATTTTAATATGAAGTTTGTGTTGGAAGAGGTGTAGTAATGCAATGTTTTATTTACTTAAATTTCTTGATAATAAACCTTTTTTTTAGTTTAGCACGAACCATAACCCAAACTACAATGCTATGTTAAATTTTACAAAGCCATTTTTTTAGCTTCATAAAGCTTTGTTGTTTTTATAGGTTGTGTGGCTAGTTTTGATTCCCTCATTTCTTTAGCTAACATTTTGGACAACCTTGTAGCGCCCGTCATCAAAAATGTCCATAAAGTTGGAACAATGAAGAGAAAAGGAGGCCATAAATACGACTCAACAGTCTCAACACTCCCAAAACAACCACCTCTTCGTGATATTCTGATAACATTTAGATATTTCAGCAATATTATTTGATATATCCCTTCCCTCGCAAGAAAAATGAATCACTCGCGGTTTCCGAGATGGAGAAGTGGAAGAAGCGAAGATGAATCGGGCGATAAAGGGTGGAGCGTTCATTCCGTGTGTGGTGGCTGGTTATTTATTCTCTGGGGCGATAGGATATGGGACTCCGTAGCCATTTTATCACTGAAATGTCGTGAAACCAAAACATTTGTCTCCTGCCAGATCGGGTTATCATATTGATGTATGGCCTCTTGTCAAAAGGGGATGCAAATACCCTGCAATATGGTTTACGTGGTAATAAATAAACAGGGAAATAGATCAATTGAAACTTTGCAGAATGGGGTAGTAAGCAGAGGCGCATCGACATTTTTTTTCCACAAAAAAAAAACAAAAACAGATGAAATTGCGGACGAGTTTTCGTTTAAGTTTAAATGGAAGATTTTCTTGCTTTTACAAATGAAGATTATATTAAAAAAAATGAATTAAAAATTACTTTGTATTCATAACTTTATTAATATAAACATATCAACATGTTTGGAAAGCGATGCTTTCTTCATCAGGTATATATAGAATACTAAAAGATAATAATGCCAAGTATAGATAAATGATAAACATATATTGACGATTATTTTGTTTATTTCTATATACTGTAATTATTATATCAAGATTTTTAATACATAGGAGAACAGCTATGTTCATGGAGAAAACGGGTTAGTTGGATATATCAGAAAAAGCATGTCCAATTAAACAATTGTTTCAAGACGAATTATTACGAGACTTGATTTCTCACTGCCCAGAGGCAATAGTGATATGGCACCCCTAATAATGGATGTTAGAAAAGAACTTGACTTGTCAAATCTGCAAGATAGCCATTTCCCTTAACATACATGCTAATTACATCTTTTTTTTTGTCGTGCATAAATTTGCATAGGATTCATGAAGGTATTTTCATCTTGCAACTTCTTTCGCATCATAAGCCTATGGAGATTTAAAATGTCCATTTGCCTGTGGAAAAATCTCCTTTAGTGTTCGTTCCAAGTTTTTAAATATAAATCTCGAGTGAAGCCGGCTAGTAATAAGGAACTCCAGTGAAACATATTATGGCTTAAAAAGTTTATATTCATATACGAGTAGATCAACAAAGGCCGATTCTGAGAATATAAGTTTTCTTATATATAATTATACGTGCAGAATTTAAAAATCGATATTTAAAAGGGATTAAAAAATTATCTTATCGGGACGCCCCGACAGCGGGGTTGTTCGCATTTAAATTCTTTCTTTGTAAATTTATTCTGTGTGACCGTATGACGTCACGTGGCACCGCTCGAATTCCGGCCGTTTGATGGGTTTAAAAAAAATCGGTACTTGAGAAATAATTTAACTATCAAAACGAACCTTAAAAAAATAAATACATATACTCGTACACTGGTATGTATTTAAGTTAGAAGGTCAAAATCGATAAATTTGGAATAAAATCGACTAGAGTTTCTTATTGTTGGGTTTTGATGGCAGTGACCTCCGGGTTCAGAATCACAGCTCTTACCACTATGCTATAAAACTCATCAAAGAGCCTCATAAATATGAAGAATGGGTAGTGTATGGATGTTTAAATAATCGACATATTATTTAAATAAAAAAATAGAATAAGGTGTCTAGTGTCTATGCCCCATCTGGATTGGATTCAAAGTAAGTAGTTACTTTGCCTACTCCGGAAAAACCTATATCTGTATTATTTCTGTGTACACAGAGTTTCACAGAGGTCTCGTGTTTAAAAATGCATGTTTATAGTGACGCACGAGCCCCACAGTGTCTCCATACCGTATAATGTCGCCCAATGTTTTATTTAAATGTCCCGGAGTTTTTTTCAAAGCCACACGTGAAGTTTTATTGTCTCTTTTCCCGGTTTAATGGGGGTATCCCTCAGGGAATTAGTAATGATCCCTAAATGGGACCCTGTTTTAGTGCGATTGCTTTTTAAAGAATATCGTAACGATTAAGGAAGAATTGGTAAAATAGTGAGAAGGATCTTTGAAATGTTTCTTCACGTATAGTGAATGGGCCGAGAAAGGATTTTTAAAAAAAAGGTGATGCGCGGGGAGTCTTCAAAATTAAAGAGTTTCTTTCTATTTCCAGCAGCGTCCGCTTCACTGATGGGTTGGAGTGATCAAATTTCGACGGGGTCCGGAACGTTGTAGTCCGCTGCTCTCCATGTAGCGCAGGATAGCGAGGAGTGGAGGGACCTTGTACACCAGGGATATTGGAGTGGGGGTCACGATCCTCAGCAATGAGGAAGCGACCCAACAAGAAATGTCAGCTGCTAATTTCTTAATCCTTTCATAATTTCAAGGTAACTGTTTTTTAATGAAAATAAAACTATAACTTTGTTTATAACCACGAGATTTTATTTAATTTTATAAGGACCGACCGGTTTCGCTTAACACAAGCATCATCAGGGTATAAAATTAAACTGTAGTTAAAAGTTGTATTTTTATTTTCATTAAATATGTCTAACCACAAAGTGACTGCTTTCTATCAAAATAACTGTTTCTTTTTACATGTTACGGCACAACAAGCTTCACAGTACCGGTCAGTATTTATAGGCCACAATACGAAAAATATTGTGATTAGTTCAGATGAAGCAAATAAGTATAGTTTAAGGTCTTTCATTGAATATTTTTCTTCACTGCTTTCACTAATCAAACAAGTGGCCGGTAAGATAAAATGTTCTATTTTTTATTTTTTATTATTATTTTTTTTTATCATTGAAGATAATATTATCAAATCTCAAATTAAATATAAAATAGAAGAGATACATAAAATAAATAAAAAAGTAACGGTCACGAATGGGACTTGAACCCAGGACCTCTCCTTTTCTGTGTCTTTTCTCTTTCATATTTCATTTGAGATTTTTTAATATTATCATCAATGATTAAAAAATATATTAATTTCAATGAGGTTTAAAAGCTTCAATAAGTTATTCAATAAAAAATTTACATGAATCGTAAACTTGTAGAAAAAGTCAATAGATATAATAATAATAATAATCGGATGATTTTTATAGCGCCGTTTTTGTGAAAAATCACCTCAAGGGCGCTGTACAAATATTACTTCCTATTCTTATATTATTCTTATATACATGTATATCTCTTATAAATAAAAAAAAATCAGGTAGGTATATCCGAGATCTGTATTGAAAATTCGGGTAGATCTTGCAGTCAATATAGAAAGATAGTAGCTAAAAATATATGGGAATTAATTGAAGATGATAATAACAGTTCTCCCTACAGAACTTTCTTACTTCTTGATGAAATTACGCATACTTGATGTTCAAAATAATAGGAACTTTTTGGGTTTGAGTAGAGGTAGGGGTAGGGATAGGGGCAAGGGTAGGGGTAAGGGTAACACAACCCGAGGGTAACACAACACAAGCCAGGTACTACAGCTAGTGCATTATAAAAAAAGTTTGCAAAGTTTAAGCATCCAATTTTGCTATTTGCTGATAAAATAATTCTCATTAAAATAATGAGAATTATTTTATAGATGAGATGGAAATGAGTGGTTCCTTCGATAAGCCTACTGAAAAAAAATCTTTACATAGCGTTCGCTCGGTTTATTTAGTGAAAGTTACCATTAGTTCTCTAAATTATCACACTGTATTGTCAGAATCTAAATTACGTTATGTTGCATTGGTGCTCAGACAAACCGGAAAGCTGTAATATTATATTGTCTAGTCTCTAAGCTTTAAGCTCGGGCGGTGCATCCCGGAATTGGTGCAATAAAGTTGCATATTTAATGCACCGAGGATATATCGCGGCTACGAGAGAAATGGCAATGACTCTGCGGTTAAATTGACTGCAATGGTTTGGCCTAACATAAGAGCAGTGAATTTTATATGTTTTCTGATTGCGAAATACGCGATTTTTTGGAATAATCTTCCTTAGAATTTTTCCCTTTTCTTCCAAAATCCAACGTCTTGTATGAACAAACAAACTGTTCGGTTGGTAGCTATTCTTTCACACATTGTGTTATTTTTCCCTTTGCAATTTCTAATTTGTTTTTCACATGGCGACTGAAACTTTGGAAAATAGTTCTGCGTGGTACTGGTACATAAATATTATAATACGTAATTTGTAAGTTTCTTAATTTGAACCGATATTATGATATTCCCACAATATATTAAAATCACCACGAAAATTCCAAATATTTATCCGATTAAATAATCCAGGTACAGTCTCACTTTCTGTGGTAGACACAAAATGGGGACGCTGCAATCTTTTAAAATATTTTAAATGGCAACACCAAGTTGGCCCATACATGAGAAGATAAATGTATGTTTAAAAAAGCACAATTATGGTCCAAGTGCATATTTTTTACTTTAACAGAACAGGTCGTCGGAAATCAGTGTTACTTTCTGAAATGAGATGATTCTATAACATATTTTAAGACAATTTTATTTGCTTAATGCTTCGCAAGGAAGATAATAACATGGAAATGCGAATTTTTTGTATTTCTGAAATGTATGTATCGAAATAACCACGTACGTGTCTGATTTTATACAAATAAAAAATAAAATCAAATTCACAGATCAAAATTATAAATAATTAAAAAAAAACGTAAAAAAAATTGTTCTGTTGTTTTGGTTGTTTCTTTAAAACGAACTGGTAAACTCGAATCTGAATGTTGAATGAGAAGAACACATTTCACAGACAAAGTGTGCAGCTTGGTGTTACCATAAAAGTTAGTTTTACTTTATAAAATGAAGCCATATTTCCATTTTTTGGCGAAATAAAGTAGCTACCTTTAAAATAAAAATAAAATAAAAAAACACTTTTGAAATATTTAACTGTTTACACTGTCAGACTGACTATAAGACAATAAAATGATAGATTATTTAAAAAAAAAATACATGTACACTTTTATTTTGAGGACTTATGTTAGATTTCAATACGTGTGATATTCTCTTTATAATAACATAAAGTAAGTATACTAACAAACAATATAAATATACTCCATAATCTTAATTTAAACGGTTTCATAGCAAAAATTTTTTTTAAGCAATCGTCTTCTTTCATCTTTTCTACAAGGGTGATTTACAATACCCTCGCTATAAATCTTAAAATATTAAATGCAAATTTCTAAGTGGAGACTATAAACGCAAAGCCTCCAGATATTTCATCCCTTATTTTAAAAGGTGATGTAAAAAATACGTATGTAAGTTTGGATACACGTAATAAGATTTCAGTTTTTCTTTACGGCGCAACAAGATTAGAGGTAGGTAAATTAATAGAAGGGGAAATTCGTTTGAAAAATGACGCACAGCTACATTTACTACCCTTTCTCGCAAACTGCATTTGCTATTATCGCGAAGGGATGTTTATTCCTGGCACGTTTCACAAAAAAAATCTTGAAATAAAAGCCAGCTAGAGAGGTGTTTTGATTAAAATCGTACTCGTTACAATGCTTCGGAAAGGGGAGATATCTGTTTTTCAATTAGTAATTATACTACCCGGCTTTGCTCGAGATTTCCTCACCCTTTTTTTCTTCGTAAACTACACCACGGAACAAATCAAACATGTTTTATTTTTAAAATATATTAAGTAATTTCTATTGGCTACGAATCTGAAGGTCGCGGGTTTAAATCCCGGTGTGCGCAAGTAAATTTTATTTAATTAATGTGTGCTGTTTCAAAATTAATTCATTTAAAAATAATATATTTAAAATATTTGCGCACGTTTCAGAGTGGAAGATACTCTCAGTATCGCCCTGGTTCATTGACACAAAATTCCCCAATTGGGGATGCCATAGTCTCACTAGCTCGAGACGGTTGGGAGCAGATGAGACTCTTGTGTGGTATTCATATATAAAAAAATAGGCACTGCTTAGAACTAGCTGTACTCCGGGCTTCGGAATGTATGACAGAGCAGTGACCTATTTGTCAATTACTAAAAATACTAGTATATAATATTTTAAAATAAAATATGTAAATTAAATACTCATTGACAAATAAACGGTTTTATAATTATTACTTTTATTAAATACATATTATTTGAATGCTCCCCAATTCACGATAAAAATTAAATACATATTTGAATTTTCAAGTTTATTTTAATTTTTCGTAATATCTATTATTTATTTAAAAAACGATTTTTTCATTAAAAAGTTCTGCTACTTTATTATTACTACGCGTGATTGAGATAATGACTTCGGAAGGCGAAACAGTTTTCATGCGTAATAATAATTACCTAGGAGGTTTTTTTTATAAATCAACCCCTTTTTAAATGAAATAATACCAGTTATCATTAAAATTTTAAAAAAATCTTAATTTAAAATGAGATTCTACAACTTAACTAAAAAAATAAAAGAGTAAAAACTACTATCCTCGCTTTGCTTGACCATTTCTCATTAGTTAACCAATATTCGCATTTCCCACATATACTCTTATATTAATGTTCTGAAGAGTCTTCTGGTCTCTCGTGAACATTCTTACCTAGTATACAAACTGATCAACTTACTCCAAGGATCTTTCTTTTTTGGACCAC
Source organism: Halesus radiatus (assembly GCA_022606495.2). Lineage (NCBI taxonomy): Eukaryota > Metazoa > Arthropoda > Insecta > Trichoptera > Limnephilidae > Halesus > Halesus radiatus. The sequence continues at coordinate 133,567 of JAHDVE020010219.1, forward strand.
AACTTCAAACTTACAGAAGATCCTTAAATCTTTTCCCAAATACACCTTTTTCATCTCTTATTTTGTGCATTTGTTCTTTGTCTTATATACGAGAGACTGCATCTTCCAAACTGTTAACAAATAAGCACAGCATCATCAGAAATTAAAAACGACTTCTTCAATAAAAGCAAAATTACTTCGTGGTGTCATTTAATTTTTTTTAATAAGAAATGTTTTATACAAGAAGCTTCGCTTCCGTAATACATTAAATAGTAGTTTATGCAAAACATGTCTTACTAATTTAAATAAAAAAATTGTATGAAAATCTTTTTTTTTTTACATTAACTCTACACGGGAGTCCCGGAGGAAAATAATTTCCCTCAGGGTCTCTGTCATCTTTAAGGATGCTGTGTGGAGGGTCTTTTTGAGGAGAGGAAGGAGTGAGCAAGGGACTTGAAGAGATCACACAAGAACGAGTCATAGCAGCGACCCGTCCTCATGTGATAAATGTCAACTGTGTACACCCGTGGGCGCGAGTTTGGCGTGTTTCCCGACTATGCACCGGTGCCGAAAGGATCAATGACGCCAGTTCCTCAGAGCATCTTCCATTGAAATATCGGTAGAACAAGGACAGCATTCCCACCTGACGCTTGTGTTCAAAAGATTGCAATCCGTTTGTTAAGTTAGGGGAATCCATTAAATAGACCGCCCGTTTCTGCGTTTGAGTTTCTTTCAATGTTTGAGGCGAAGGTTCCTTCGCAATTACACCCATTCACTACAGTCGCATTTGTAGAATGGTGTCTCTCTCTGCCCTTTTCTCTTTTTTTCAGTTTTCGTTTTAGAGAAAAGTTTCTTTAGCCTACTGGGGTCGTTTTGGAGCGACATCAGATTTTTGACGTTGATCGCCATAATATTTAGTCGCCCATATAATATTATTATTATAATTTATTGTACATGTAAATTTTTTTTTTATTCTGTTTAACATTTTAAACGAACAATATACAGAGAAGTTAAAATAAAATCATAAAATATAACTAAGAATAAAGAATTCCAAACAGAACTGTGAGTACTCTGAAAACTTATACTATGACATAATATTAACGATGTTTCTCACGAATGTGAATAAACGATACTCTAACCCACCCATATATACAAGGACAGTTTTTTTTATGAAGGTATGTCATAAAAATACAGATATAAGAACATTATTTAATCATGCCTACAATTGTTACTATTTATTATTGTATTGTTTAAATGATTAAATAAATAATTACAAAAAAGTCTTTCGTTAGACAAGTTATTATAAAGAAAAAAATGTTTAAAGACATGAAGGTTGGGAACCACTTTCAAATATACTCGGGGGCTTAACAGTAATAATATAGAGTAGTTACTCGGAGGTTAGAGACACAGATGTTAGTAATTAGTAGTCCTTGTGTACATTGTGACAAACATACTAACAAAATAATGGTTCGATTATTGGGAAACTTCATTTTAGTTTGAATTTTTTTCACAAGGTGTCATAATACACGTTTTGTATAGTAAATAATAAATTCTTAACGCCGATGGGACACCAACAGATCATTTAAAGAACTATTTTTGGGGGGCGTTGCCTAAATCGAAATTCCCGAAAGGTTAATGCAGCGCCTTAAGAGTTTTTTTCAGATATTTTGCTGTCAAATTTTACAGTGGGACGCACTTGCGATTTTTACAGGCCAACTTAACGATTTTATGAATGGGTAACTTGACTATGCATAATATTCAAATATGGGTAAAATACTCCAATTGAATGGTCACACTTCTTTTTAACTTTGGTATTTCCTTTTGGTACATCGAGCAACATTGCACTGAAGAAAGGGCTCAGCTTTGCCAAGGGTAAAGACCTACCTCCTATTTGCAATTCAAATTTGAGTCCTTCGGGGTGTGTTCGGCTATTAACACAATCTTTTCGTTTCCTTTTCATAAAATCCCGCGGGTAGGGGGCGCCAATGAACGGATTCCGATAAAGGGGAAATTTTTTGGATCAAACGTAATAATTTATTTTTAAAAAGTATTTTTCTTTTATGTCTGTGTTTTTAAGTAATGTGGTTACAGCAAAACAGTCCCAACTGCCCAATTGGGGTATATTGTGAGGCTGAAGTGGTGGGAAGGAGATGGGGACGAGATAGGTAGGTAAGAACCAGGCTATTCAGTTCTGGTCACCAAACAAGGTTTTTCTCATTTCTCGTCATTATATTAGCCACAGAGACAAAAATAATTTACAAAAATCGCGCCATGTAAATTGGCTAAAGGTTTATTTTATTGCGCTTACTAACCTCTTAATGTTTACTCATTTAAATTTAATATTTTTTTCTGGATTTAAAAAAAATATCTAACCTGCAGGCAGTAGGTAGATACTTTATCATATCGAAATAGAGAAAAAGCTTACCCCAAATTTGATAATCGCATAAAGTGGCAACCGATGTAGTACCCATATAATGCAAAGTTATTTTTATTTTAAACAGATGGCAACACTGAATATTATTCGGTAGGGGAGGGGCCGCATGAAAGCGAAAAAACCCGCGGCTTTGAATTTTTAAAGAATTATTCAAATTTCGAATCTGCCTTCGAATTTCGAATTTACAAGATAGGACATGAAAAATATATGAAGTGCTTCCCCGGTGTAGGTATGTTTTCGATATGCAAAACAATTTTTTCTTCTTTTCTTTTTCTTTGTGGAGATGTTGTTTTTTAATATAATTTTATCAGTGCTGGTACCCTCAAACAACTTATAATGCAGGTTTTTTCCCTTTCTATAAAGCAAAGGAAACATCAGAACGATGTATCTACTTCAGATATTTTTAGTTTCCAGAAGTTGTTAGATTTAAAAGTACATATTTCTACAGGTAAGCTTTGGCGGTGTCATAGTAAAAGTACTTAATCCAGAAGTTGCGGATTTAATGATTTACAAAAACACGCCGAAAGTTATTTTCGAAAAATTAAAAAAAATTCTACTACATACTATTATTACATTGTGTGGCATATTTAAAAGAATTAATTATATCAACAATTAACAAGTACTTTAAGAGAAAACGAAATATGATGCGCGCTCACAGATGTCGCAAATTTAAATATTTTAGAAAAAAAAACAATTTTAGCACGTAATTTTTTTAAATATTGTGATGAACTGTTTGTTGGTGGATGTCCTTACGGAGTATGAAACAGAATACAATATTATTGTAAGTTTAAAGCTCAAGTCCTTCAAGAATCTTTGACATTTGCTTTGAACCTACAGAAATAATTTATTCCACTTCTTATTCCTTATTTAAAAACATTAATTGTTAAAAGTATTTTTTTAATATAAAATGATAAAATTAGGGCATTTGTGAGCCGTCTACCCTTAAATAAACTCCATCTCATTATTATTGCTAAATTTGAGGTTCATCAAAATCAAAGATATTAAATTAAATTGTGGATTTAGAGTTTTTAATGTTGAAGATTCGTCATTTGTACGTCATATACGTTACTAGTAACGAAATTAAACTGTTAGGGTTCGTAATAAGGTCGACGTGAAAATTAAAAAAAAAATACTCACCATTACAATAAATCTACAGTTAAATTTGATTTTTGTTTGATGAAATTTTGCAGACTTGACCTTCAAAAAAAGAGGTAGGTCACTGTCAAGACGAGCTTTTGAAAAACCACCCCATCCCCCTCTTCCATCCCTTAGCAGCATTTTGTTACTTTTTATGAAATTTTCACAGTTTTAATTGTACCACTAATAACGTTTAAAGTCAATACTTAATAATATTGTGGTTTTTTGTTGTTAAAACCATGCAAATATCAATATTTAAAAAAAGTCGTTCTCTGAATGACAGTTGTCATTCAAGAGAAAGGAAAGAGCCTAAGGAAAAGGATAACGATTTTTCCTTAAAAGAACCAGAGTAGGCCTACTGATCTACTTAACCTGATACATTTTCACACATCTACTAGAACCGCCAAACCAAATTGCATCACAGGCCGCATTGACGACCTAAAATTTTCCAAGAGCCTTAAATACTTACGGATTTTTTGTTCATATTTATAGTCATAACTGGGGAATGAATTTTGGTATTCTGTAACTAGCAAATCGCAAATCACGGACATGAGAATGGTTTTTCTCCACTGTGAGTCAGCACGTGCCTCTTAAGCTGAACTTTTCTGAATATGAATACCCACAGTTGGGACACGAGAATGGTTTTCTCCACTATGAGTCACATTATGTGACCATTTAAATTAGATTTTGTGAACATGAATAGTTACAGTTGGAACAAGAGAGTGGTTTTTCTCCACTATGAGTCATCACGTGCCTCTTAAACTGAACTTTTCTGAATATAAATAGCTACAGTCGGGACACGAGAATGGTTTTCTCCACTATAAGTCAGTGTGTGACGATTTAAATTAGATTTTTGTGAACACGAATAGTTGCAGTTGGAACAAGCGAGTCGTTTTTCTTCACTATGGGTCATCACGCGCCTCTTAATCTGAACTTTTCTGAATATAAATAGTTACAGTCGGGACACGAGAATGGTTTTCTCCACTATAAGTCAGTGTGTGACGATTTAAATTAGATTTTTGTGAACACGAATAGTTGCAGTTGGAACAAGCGAGTCGTTTTTCTTCACTATGGGTCATCACGCGCCTCTTAATCTGAACTTTTCTGAATATAAATAGTTACAGTCGGGACACGAGAATGGTTTTCTCCACTATAAGTCAGTGTGTGACGATTTAAATTAGATTTTTGTGAACATGAATAGTTGAAGTTGGAACAAATATGAGTAGCTACATTCAGGACAAGATAATGGTTTTCTCTACTTTGAGTCAGCATGTACCTCTTTAAACTGGATTTTTCTGAATATGAACAGCTGCAGTCTGTACTATATTTGTACGGCAATAAAGATTTAATTGGTTATTTTTTCACAAAAATATGTTATTTTTTATTTATTTTGTATGTTGCTATCTACATAGCAATTCCGATGAGTTACAATATTAATTTTGGGACGGGAGGAGTTTACAAACATAAGTGGGAGGAAATATAAAATTTTCACATTTGAGTGAATTTTTTTTTATAAAGTTCACATGCACAATGCTGTACAAAAATAAAGAGGAGAGGCAGTTAAGATACCTAAAGAAAATGTACAAACGTAAGTAGAAATAAACAACGATAAGAAAAAGAATAAACAGAGACATACAATTATACACACATAAACAAAAAAAAATGTTTGCAAAACCCGTTATCTATATATGCAAAAATCAATGTAAGTTTGTAAGTTTGTTTGTCCTCGATATTCTCGAAAATCACTGGACGGGTTTCGCTAAAAATAGCACAGTTTGTTTTTATTAGTGCTGGGAAGGGTTAGAAAGTAGTTTTCATGAAATAAAATATGTAAAACTGTTGCCATAACGTTTTACAATTAGTATTAAAAACATTAAACCCGTCATGTTTTATTTAGCTTAGCCCATAGATATAACATATGGTTAGCCACAGATTGCATATTCAAAAGAAGAAGGTTTTTTTTGGGGTAGAATATTTTCAAAATGGAAAAACACCTACTTAAGAACTTTACGATTTAGATATATTTTGAAAAAAATAAACGTTTGGAATGAAATAAAATATTCAAATCAATGTTTCTTTATTTGGAGATAGTTACATTCGCTATCAAATCAATTATGGCACCCTAATGATAAGCAAGAATTCACAACTTCATAACTTTATACCAAAAAAAAAATCCCGAGTAAGGCCGGGTACACATCAGCTAGTATTCATTATAATTTAATAACAATTAAGTTTTAACAATCAAAATTAGTCAAGTCTCAAAAATCAAACAATTTTTCAAAAAACAAATATAATGGCGATTTCTTCCAGTGATATTTGCGGTTCTTTTCGCTTAGTTAATTTCTAAATCTATTTCAATAGTCGAAGTTGCACACCTCAATTAGTTTTCCAGATGTACGTCAGTTATTGACATTCTATTTTTGTTTTTGTTATATTTTCATTACTGTAAAAAAAGCTTCACTAACGAATGCAGATCCAAAGGCACTAAAATTTTTTCTAACATCTGATGTTAAGTTGTTATTTTTTGTTCAATATTGCATTGTAGGTTGATTAAATCCATTTGTAAGGATTCTGAAACAGTGAAAATATCCACATCAAATGGCGAACTGAACATCTCAAAGCTCTCTTACAATTTACCAGTTTTGTAAAACGACAATTGCGGGTCGCACAAAAGGGCGCCGCGGGCCGCGTGTTTTCCGGCTCTGCACTATACAGTACGTCCTATTTTACACTGCGGTTACAAAAAACAAAATATCAAACATTATTTACCATAAATAAACTTCTAGTTCATGACTATTTTAACATGTCTTTGGGTCAAAGTAAAACCACTGTAGTGAAGCACACCATGTTAAATAAGTGTAGAACTTTAATAATAATAACAATAATAAGAGTAAATTTGTATAGCGCAGTTTTGTGGAGTCAAGTGTGTTTTACACTAACTAACCTAACCTAATATAATTGTGAAATAACAGATATGCTATATAGTATATCTGTTATTATAGTATATATATGCAAATTAAAACTATGACATAAAAGATTCATGAGCAGGTATTATAAAATAACAATTTAGAAACTAAGGGTGTAAATAATCAAATATAAAGTAGGTACAAATAACAACAGAGCAAGAGAAAATTATATGATATTATATACATGGTTTTTCACTGGATACTAAGGGAATTAAATAACAAGGGGAGAAAATTCGCAACTTAATAAGCCATGGAGGATTAAAAGAAAAAAATTGTCCTGAAATTCTGTTTCTACCTATATGAATTTATATTTTATATCGGATAAGATTTTTTGAATAATTTTGTTTTTAATACCCGTTTGAACTCGGTTAACTTCTGGATGTTAGCAATATTTGGGGGAACCTTATTCCAGAAGACCGAGTTTATTTGACCGAGAGGGTTCAACTAATCGGTTAGACGCATTCAAATCTGCTGACCTCAAAGAAAGCTGTCTATCACCTGGGTCTTGTCGGACACATGTTCGAATTAGGCTGATGCCTTTCCCTGCAGTGCTTTGAAGGTTGTTAAGCAAATTTGAATTCTATTCTTTCAGGTCATCGACGTCAATGAAGGCGATCCCTTAAAAGTGGAGTTAATGTTAATATGTTTTGTGTTGTATTGTTAATTCTTATTTGAATGCTCTTTATTAATAAACAAACAAATCTTCAAGCCGTAACTTAACGAAAAGCCCAGATATATATATATATATATATATATATATATATATATATCTTTACATTTAGTCCAAATATACACTCCACACGGGTTTATTCGAAATTAAATATAGAAACTGATAAATTACAAAGTGTTTTAATAATGAATAGATTAATACTCTAACCCCTTGGTCACGATGTCATAAGATAATTTCTAGTACCCATATGAAATTTCCACACAAGATCGGTAAAGGTTTTTTTTATAGAATTAAATTAAAAATATGCCAAACATACATTTTATTTTATAAATGCTTTATATTTTGTGAGACTTTTTACGTGGTTTAAAAAATAATGTTTTCATTATTTTTGTTACACCTATTACACCCACACCAAAATAACGTAATTTTTCAATAAACTTATTGAAAAAAAATGTTATCGGGATGTTTACAGATTATGTAGCGTGTTGCATGTTGCATAAATTAATTTTAAATGTTTTTCAGTGCACGGAACTATTTCCTAGATAGATAGGTACCGACCACCTAGATACGCTTTAATAGCTAAATAATTCAAATCCCATTATTAATCCCGGTGATGCTCCATCATCTCTGCTGGTCCACCCCTAACTTCCCTCTGCCTACCCACCTCGTGTCTCGAGTCCCCCAACTTGGATGACTGCAAATATTTTTATGGCCCACGAAGAATTTTTATGTTCTTCTCCAGTTTAATATTCACTCAACAGAGGGATTGTCTTCTGGGCATTATTTCCAGTCTACTACGGTGTCAGGGACTTTAAACCGGCGATCACTGAAAATAATTATTACCTTTGATAGTAACAATTATTGTTTTCAAAAGGTCCTCTTGATTGAATTTTATTGTGCCTCTTGATAGTCCCAATGTGACAGCCAAATAAAAATATTCATATGTTTTTACCATTAGATATAATATGGACGATGTCACTCTAATGAGTCAAAAACATATTTGTACTACAAAAATACTATTGTACCGAACTGTACAACAAGATACCACGATCCTTAAAAAAATCACAACAAAATTATAATACATTTAAATCGTAAAAAAACGCTGGATACGTTACACAGGGAGATCTGAAATACAATAATAGTAATAATAGGATATTAACAACTAATACACAGACGGTCACAGAAACCACTCAACTCCACTTACCACCTCAGACTACTATTCATTCGACAAGTTAATCAAATTCAAATAATTTTACATAATATTATGTAAATGAAATCCCCTGCACGGGAAATCGCAGTGAGGATATCATTATTGTTTACTTTTATTAAAAAACGGAAGACAATAAAACATTTATTCATTTAATGTAATAATTAATATGATTATTTTTAATTAATAAATAATCCATCTCCGCCCCCGAAACCCTAAAAAATCCTTGGCTTTGACGAATGTAAGTAAAAGTTTTCATATTTTTAAATTTTTGTTCTCAGGAGTAAAACACTACTTGAGGGCCGATTTTATAACAACCCGTTCGTAACGCTTGAAACGATTTTAAATTAATATTTGGACTACCATCCGATTTCGCTGTTTTATAAACGTTCGTCAGATTACGGGTCGTTTGACAGCTGTCAGATGTTGCCCGATGATCGCTTATTTGAAATCGTGCGCTATTTTAATTAAAAATGCAATACATAATTTGCATCTTTGAAATGGATTCCTTATTGAGCAGTAAAAATGATGACGAGCGAATGGAAATTATTCAAGACAAAAAAAACGGACTGATAACGGTTCGTTACGTTATAGAAATTTGATGGTACGTTTATAAAATTGGCCCTTAGTATCGTCATGTGTGAGTTAATCAATTAAAATTGGCACATTGATATGAGCAGCGATGTTACCTTCATTGTAATTTCCTTCTCATTCCCAATTCCGCTTGTCTCACAATTCCATTTTTTTAAATTCCATATTTCCCCAGGCTCCGTAGCATTGGCTGAAAAGTTGTAAAATCACAAAATTATGATTTTATTTTAGGGGTATAGGTTGACTCCCCCTACTATTTTAATATCAGCTGGTTATTGTTGATTTATAGCTCTCATCACGTCGCTTCGGGAAATTCCTCAAATACACATTCAGTCCTGTCTGCGGCTACGACGTTCTTCATTAAGGGGTCCACACTTCTCACTCCTTACTCCTTCGTTCGTTTTATATTTCTGTACGAAAACATACGTCGTATTATATCACAGTATGCATTTTAGGTAACTACCAAATTATTTTAATTTATTTTAATGAATTTGAGGTAGGAACTTTCTTATTAGATTTCTATGATTTGAATATAGTGTTCCATTTTTAAAATGAACAAAACATTTTGCAAACGAATTGTAACATACCTACTTGTAATATTCGATTTTCTTCCGAATTTAGATATGTTCTGTTTTTAAATAAATCTTGACAAAAGTAAAGACGGAGCTTAATTTGGAATGGAAAAAAATTGTTTTGGTGGGAAAAAATTGTAAGTAAACTGTGAGATTACATTTTTATTTTATTTCGGTAAGTGTACAGTGTTGTGTTGTGTTTTTATTTTTTTATTACAGAAGAATTCAGTATTTTTGCTGGTTTTTAAGACCTTTTTACAATAATTATTGAGAGAAAAGTAAATACAAATATCAACCGTTTTATTTCTCTGTGACTGGCTTCGGTATTAAGCAAATTTTTTTAATTGTTTATTGAAGTGCACTATTATGGTGTTTAATTTTTTGGTCTGTTTTGAAAAATGATATATTAAGTTTGTTAGTCACAACAAAGAAAGTGCAAAATACACACTCCATTTCAGAAAGTGTGCCACAATGCTGAGACGAAAATCAATATTTAGAAAGTTAGTTTTTACCCCAACAACACGACGAGCTCATCTCCTTGCATCATCCAACAAACACTGTAAAATCCATGAAACCACGACTACTCACCAAAAAGATCACAACAGATTCATCAACCCCTTCACCGATAAAATAGATATTTTGTCCCTTTTGACAAAGCATCAGGTTATCTGTGGATGGTTCTAGTCGCGGTGTGTTTGAACTTAAGGATGTCCGAACGTGACGTCACGTGCGGGAGCTTCATCCTCCCCCTGCTAGATGGCTCCACGTGTCGCACCGCACCGGGCGCGTGCCGAAAGGGAGCGAACCTAACGAAAATTTATAAAAGTTGTATATGAGAAAATGAATCCTCAGGTAATGAGTAATATTATATTACAAGATATAATACACAACAATTTTCTCGTTAAACATGTATTAGACATTAGAATTGGTTTAAAACTGCAAAAAACTACGCTATTTTGATTATCACAAGGTACATACAACATTTAAAAATGATGAATAAAATAATAACGTTTCTTTACCCCTGTCGTTTTTTCCCTTTTATGACAAAGATTGCTACGATTTTACTATTTTATTTATTGGCTTTTGTCTAGAGGATTACGAAAGAATCCATAAAATTACCAAAAAAAAAACTTTATAAAAATAAAAATAATTTGTCTCACGTAATTAAAACCAGCGAAGTAAATAAAACCATCTGATAGTGACAGTAAGACAGTGAAGGAGTGATATCTGAGAGCCTTTCAAGGTCAGGGAAGACAGATTATTACTATTGGATAGAAATTAGCGATGCGTCATGACTGATTTACGAAGTCACGGTAACAGCTTAATATTTTAATATGACTCAATTGAACGATGGCTCATTTAAGAGTCGGCACATATCAAGAGCCGACTCCTAGTTCATAAGTTCATACCCCAGTTCATACGACTCCCAGCTCTCTGTGTATAGGTGTAGGTCCAGATGCAAGACTGTTAGGCGCCGTTCACGTACTGTACAGTCTATACATGTATAAATGCGGAAATTATTCTTATCTCTACACACAAATGTGTGAAACATTGAAAATAAATGCTTTAAAATGCGTCGTGGTGCCAAATATTAAATGCAATACACTATTTAACCTTGTAGAAATTAGACCCGTATACGATGATTTCATATAAAAAAAATGGAACAGAGAACCTTATTTAAAGATGAATCATCGTAGAAATGCACAAGAATACTATCGAACATCTGAGATATCCTTTTAGATTAATAAACAATCTTTCTTAAGTGGTTGCAAGGTTTGTCGAAAAAAGTCACAGTTCAATTGAGCTGTGGTTTACAGGAGTCGTACGCTGACGGCTCATCAAAATGAGCCGGCACAAATGAACGGCTCATTCATGAACGACTCATTGTTAATAGAAATGAGCTTAGCTTTCTGGCTCCTGTGTATCATGTTATTTATAATAAATAATCACGTATTGTTGTAACAGTTTACTTATGTCATCAACTATCGTTCGTGGCCAAGAAGTTTACGTGGATGGTACGAGTGCTGTTCCACTGAGTTGATCCGGACTGTAGTAGTGAGTAGGTTACATATTGCCTTGATGATGGTCATCCACCAAAAACAATGGTGATTATTAAATCTCACAGCTTGACCGTTGAATGATTGAAAAAGTAATAAAATAATTTGAGAGAATACTCCCCTCGGACGCCAGTGGCCCGTCACGGAATTGTATCGGCACAGGGGTGTAGTCACGTACGGGACGGGACCTGGGTGGGGTGTGGTGGGGGGGCTACAAGGGTGCCGGGGACAGGGGTGTAGCGGGTGGCGTTCGGGGAGTGGTGGGCGGGTGGAACCGGAAGGAAACCTAGACATGTAGGTGATTAGAAAGTTTAAGGTGGTTTTAATGAAATTTTTATGTTGCGAATCGCAAAATGATTCCGAATTTTTAGGATGACTTGACAAAATCTCTGACAGGAACCACTAGAACTACAGCACCCGGAATTTCATTTGAAATACCTACATAATGTTTAAATTCAAACTATTTCTAATATTGTACCAGTTATGCGTTTCGATTTTCTACTTCGGGCTACGCCATTTTATCATATTTGTCATAATATAATCAGTACCCATCATAAATTTTGAATATATTTTTTTAAAATCAATGTGATGTATACAATTACATTCGAAATATGAGCAACAAAATGCGGCTTAGAACTTCAGTCGATTAAAAGCAGTCGTCGGCAAAGAAAAAGCAATTTCTATATTCGAGTAAATTGTTTTTTTAATGTAAAAAAAACTTAATGAGTAAATGAAGTAGACACGCTGGTAACTCAAATGCTCCGGGTCGCGGCGACTCTGTTCGTTGAGTTCGTTCGCGGTCGGAAGAATTTGGGCGACATCGACAGCCACATCACCCCCTTTCATACTTCCCGCACGGGAACAATCTTTTGCATGCTTTTTCAACGATCATAGACTCTTTGTATTACTTACTGAAGCAGACTGACGGAAAATGCCTGTAAGTTTTAGTATAAAAACACCATATCGTCTTACTGGATTAACCTTAATTAAAACATTCTGCCCTTTCGATGGAAATACTTTTTTTTTTCCATACTTTTGTGGTCTTCCTTATCCCCCTTTCCTTATAAAGTGTCCCATCGATGACCAGGGTATCAGTAGAAGTAATTGTTTAGATATTAAATAGAAATAGTTAGTAATTGATAAACTAAAGTTCTTAAAAACTTAAGACAAGATTTTTGTGCATAGCGCAAAGGGTAACAATTATTATTTTTATAAACAATTTTTATTATATTTTACAGGTGAAAATATAATAAAAACAGTAATTATTGAATGGAACACTAGTATATATTGATTAACTTGGCGGGTTTGCGATAAGCCGACGTAGCTCAACGGTAGAGCATCTAACCGGACATTAGAAGGGTGCGGGTTCGAGTCCTGCCGGCGATATTTATTCTTGCTCGGAAGGTTTTTCAATTTGGATGAGTGTTTTAGATTAATAATTATTGTTTATAAAAATAATAAGAAATAGTTAGATTTATTTTGATTATTTTATTTTTAACTATTCCTTTAACTCAGTCTCCTAATATTCCCCCACGTTGGGTATCCAATACAAAACAAAAAATCAAATTGAATCTACGTGTACTATTGTACGTTTTACTATAAGCTGTAGGTAGGACTCTGGGTGGTGGGCTGGTATTTGGGAAGTGGGTGTATTATGGGTGGACTGTGGGTGGTTTGTGGGTGACTGTAGGTGGAAAGTGGGTGGTGCGGAGGGCAGGGGCGGTACGTGCCCCGCATAACAGAGGCGGCGGAATATTATTAGCGCCCTAGCGTAGACGGGGCTGGATGCAGTGGCGTCTCGTTGTTTTGAAAATCAATAAAATAGAAATACATCCGCGTTTGGTGGGCGAATGTGAAGAAAGAAATGGCGTTTGACCGCGCTTAAGGAAACATGCATTCTTTCATTTACCGCTTTCTAAAAATATGCAGTCATACATAGTTATGCGTGTTTATAATCTTTATCGTTGGATAGGTACGAGAAAATATCATTTTTATTTATTTAAAAGAGAAAACATTTCAAATCGCCAACTTAATTAGAAAATTACATTACAAAGTATGCATGCAAAAATTTTTTCAAAACATAAAAACGTTACAGTACAATTTGTCGCCCACAACACAAACAGACGTATCTCATATTTAAAAAACTTTCCAGGAGAGCCATATAAAGTTAAATAACTGTCGTTTTTCATGCCGAATTCTTATACATCTTATTACATATTTCGCTAATGGGGTAAACAAAATTGCATAATTAACACCACATTAGCGAAACGCGTAACAAAATCTTGCAAAAAAAACACAGTTATTTGGCTCTTCTGGAAAGTTGCTCAAATGAGATACGCCTGTTTTTATTCTGGGCGACAAATTTTAGACTGTTTTTTAAAACTACGATGGATTTAAAGATTCAATTAGAGATCAAAGTTATGAATAAAAAATAAATCGAAAATGAAGCTATGCTACCCCAACAAATGTATTTTGTGTGAAAATATAATAAAAAATTATTATTAAAATGGAACACTAGTATATATTGATTAACTTGGCGGGTTTGCGATAAGCCGACGTAGCTCAACGGTAGAGCATCTGACCGGACATTAGAAGGGTGCGGGTTCGAGTCCTGCTGGCGACATTTATCTTTGCTCGGAAGGTTTTTTCAATTTGGATGAGTGTTTTAGATTAATAATTATTGTTTATAAAAATAATAATTGTTACCCTTTGCGCTATGCACAAAAATCTTGTCTTAAGTTTTTAAGAACTTTAGTTTATCAATTAATAAATGTATTTTAATTTAATTATTTATTTATTTTTAAATTTATTTATTTTTACTTTTTTTTTTTTTTTATTGATACCACTTTTTGTTAACGTGAAATTATTATACAGATATGAGGTAAACGTAGTAATAAAAATGCTAAAAAGTTGCAATCAAATCTCAATTTGTAAAAAAGATGGACTTAATAATTAATAATTAAGGTAATATATATTTTTTCTTGCCCATCTTGGAACATTATTCCTTTTTAGGATAGTTAAATCATTTATATAATCTAGTTATCCCGTTTTCAGATGTTGTCTGAAAAAAAATTACTAAAATTTATCTTGTTAATTCAGTCCAATATATTTGAGATTATTTAAAAAAAAATCCTACAAAGAAAGCGTTAGACGCAAAGCTGAGATTTTCTCTCTTTGAGAAATCTGCAAAACAAAAAAAAATATTTTGGCGACCTACCCAGAGATCGGATAAAATAAATAACGGAATAACGCCAGACATCACTAAAAAGACATCTGAAAAAATACTAAAATCAGAATTCACTTACCATATCATCATCTTTTTTCCCTTTCTAAGGTTTTCAGAAAAAAAAATCTTTGTAAGCTGTGGTATGAAAACCAAAATTTTCTTTGTTCACTAAAGGTAAAGGTCCTCCTGGCTTCGGTTGAAGGTGTGAGTGTTTAAACACAGCCTGCACCATGAAAGAAAGAGTCGAGGCCTCGAGCGGAAAAAACGGTACAATCCGTTCATTTGTACCACCCCTAAAAGGAGGTGATATTTTGTCACCATCGCATTTTATTGTACCTACGGAACATGGTTTAATCGCAATTTACGAGGTGATTGAATTTTATTTGTTGACACATACAAATTTGGCCGGCGAATACTTACATGACACGGGAGGAATTCACCAGCTCACTGCTTGTCAATCAAACTAAGACTACCACCTCTTATTTTTATTTCAATGGCACTAATACCATTCAAATTATTAATTATGATTCTGCTCCTCCCATTTTTTTGCTCGTCTAATAACAAATAAGTTTTAAGATTATATTAACAAATCCTAAATGAAACAGAAACCACAGAAATTAAAAAAAAAAGTATCAGTCGCATCTAGGAATCGAACCCAAGACCTCTGTCTTACCGGGATAACCGTTCTACCAACTGAGGTAATGAGACCAGTTCACTTTACGCCATCTTCATCGATATCATACCTCAACTTCAAGACTTGTCAATATTATCCTCCATTAAATCACACATCTTTATATTTTCTGTGTTTTTTTTTCGGTTTCGTGTTTCATTTAAGATTTGTTAATATTTTCTACTATTACATATTATAATGAGGTTTACAAGCATCAATAAGTCATTACAATAAATTGAAATAAGTTTTTAATTTTTGTTTTATAGACCGAGAGTAATACACATCTTTATGAACTTTAAATCACAATGAAAAATAAGAAATTCAAAGGTTTTATCTTAATTACTAGAATACTATTGTACACACAAAGTATACATTTATCGGCCAAAATCAATATTAATCACTGTCTACTCAGAAATCCCGAAACTGTCGATGTTCATTACCAAATAACCAATTTAACCTTCTACCAACCTCTTGTGCGAATATGTCGACTATACAACTACTGTAGTGGCAATATAATTGACACATTTATGGATAGCCACTAGAACTTTTCTAAATTTCTTAAATCTCTTGTAATCTAGTATTTCTACCTCTCTGTTCACTTCTCCCTTTCAGAAAGCCTTGATCAGTGTTTTGTTTTCACTTGACCCAAACTTTATTTCCTCTTGTATACTTATTGTTGTATACCGTTATTGGATGTTTGGTATTTGTTCTTTGTAATTTTTATGTTAACCCTCTGTTATGCCTGTTATGTGCAATATAAATACAAGTAAAATAAAGCAATTAAATAGATAGGTAGGCATGTCATGTTGTGATACCACTCAGTAACCACATACATTAAATCGATTACTTAATGTTCATAAAAGTATCGACCAGTCTAAATGTAGGTACATATTTCTACTTATGTAATATTTGACTTTTTTGTTTTACAGTGCATATCGTCACAGGAAAACAATACTACTGTAACCACCACTAGACAGAAAAATGCTTTGTATACACCATTAGGGTTTTTTTTCTGCGCCGATCTATCTGGGTCCCGTTACTATACAATGAAAAATAAGAACTGTACTACGTTGGAAAAACTCTTCGTTTTGTAAATATTACGTTTTTTAATTGATATACGAGTATAAGCCTCAAAATTCTGCACTTTTTACATGGACACCTATTTATGTCTTGAAATGTGTTATTTGAATTTTTTTTAATATCGTTAAAAACGTTAATAATCTAGGTACATACCCAAATGATTGTTAAATACTGTAGGAACACAATATTAGGAAAGAATTATTTCTAATTTTGAAACTAACAATCATTTTTGGTGGAATTCCAGTTAAATATGATTTTTTGGTGTTGGTTAAAAACCTTAAAACTACTTTTTTTTATATAAATAAGTAGAATAAAGTTATAAAAGTTTTTAATTAAAAATAAAACATCTTTTAAGTCTTTTTCACAGTTGCTCCTTACAGGTGGCCCTGGGGGAAATAATTTCTCTCAAGGCCTATATCCTATCCCCTATCATCTTTGGGTCTTTTGGAGGAGGGGAAGGAGTGAACCTGGGTCTTGAAGAGACCCATTCTGTAGAAGGGAGGAAACACAGAGGCCGGCAGATCATTCCACAGCCGAGGAGTCGTAGAAGCGACCCGTTCTCTCGTGACAAATGTCAACCGTATCCAAATGTTGGGTGCGCGTTAGAGCATCATCCATAGAAATCCCGGCAGAACAAGGCCAGCATTCCCACCTGATGTCTGTGCTCTAAAAATTGCAATTGAAAAGGATAGAATGTCCAAATATATATATATGTACGAGTATGAGATGCTGGTGATTAATTAACGCATGTACGGATGATTGAATTATGAGAATCTGGTTAACGGGTGGAGAGATAGATTTTCGCTTGTAATTTTGATTAATCTGCATTAAATGAAAATGAAATATGTGTTTTGGTAGATACCTACTAGTAATAGTAAGGTGTAAAAGTCTTTTTACATCTACCAGCGCCGCGCAGTGCAGAACAGTACAGTGCAGAAACGGCATAGACGCGAGTACTCACATTCACCGTGCAGCACAGCACAGACGCGAGCATGCCTTTCAACTGAAATGTCGTTAGCAGAGCGTTAGCGGCCGCCACAACATGTTTGAGGATTTCATAATCCTATTTCTATATTTATTATTATTTTATAATTTAAATTCCCTGATCAATTCGTCAATTTACCGTTGTTCATCTTTTCGGTTTTAGCCACATCTGCGTCTAATGACATCAACTGACGAAGATGGCGGTGCTAACGGTATGTGTTCACACTAACTGCACAGGCGCAGAAGGCACAAGCAGCCACCAGCACGTCAAATTATTCTAGCCAACAATCTCGAAACGTTTCGCTTACTTACGCTGTAATGTTGTCGTGTCTGTACTGTACTGTTCTGTACTGTACTGTTCTGTACTGCGTGCATCTGGTAGATGTGAATAGATCTTAAGCCGTTTTCGTATGGATAGCCGTCATGTATAATCTCATTTTTTGCGTTATAATGTTCTTGCAGCGTGAGAGCCAGTCGACTGGTCACATGTGTCGAGCGGGGTGGATAGAACCATTAAGATGGTTTCCGAAATCAAGACTTCTCGTAGTAGGACTATCGGCAGGCCAAAACAGCGCATCGTCGAGTAACACGCTGGCCCACCCGCAGCGAAATGCTGGGAGCAAAAAGAAACGGATCGTCGGAAGTGAAATGGCATCATCAAGGTGGCAGAAACTCTACAAAAGCTGAGTCAGAAGTAAGTAAATAATTCCTTTATAATAAGGCTGAAAACAATAAAAGCTTCTTGGCTCTGGACCCGGAGGTCGTGAAACGAAAACCCCAAAAACATGGATATTTAAAATAGTCCCTAAAAACTTTGGCATGGAATAATTTTATTAAATATAATTAATAATTTTATTAAATAATTTTTCAAAAATGAGTATTAACAGTCTCAAATGAAAAAATGAAACTAAGAACGACACATTGAATAAACAGGCATCAGTAGCATCTGGGAATCGAACCCAGGATCTCTATCTAACTGGGACAGCACTCCAACCATTGAGCTAATGAGATCTTTGAACCAATTTCTGTGTTTTTTATGTTTCATATGTTTTTTGAGATTTGTTAATATTATCTTCAATGATGAAAATATTACAATGAGGGTTTATACAATAAATTATTCCAATAAATTGAAAATTGATGCTTCTCAACTCAATCAATAATAACATGTTTGCACCAGGGTCTATATTGGAAGTTACTCTCAGTATAATACTGGTGAGAGAAAGAATGGGAAAATTGAAAAGAACTTTTGTTCAACCCCCTTTCCTTGTCCCCCATCAAAGTTCCTGGAACCACAGAATTGAGATATTAGACGCTTGATACCATTTTCAGCTATTATTTGGTCTACCGCCCGATTTCGCCGTTTTATAAAGGTTCGTCAGATTACGGGTCGTTTGACAGCTGTCGGTTGTCTTGCTTATTTGAAACCGGCACTATTTTAATTTAAAAGACAATATAGAATATGCATCTGTTAAATTGATTCTTCATCAAGCAGTGAAAATGATGACGAGCGAATGGCCATTATTCAAGACAAAAAACGAACCGATACAACGGTTCGTTACGTACCACAAATTTGATGATTGAAGAAGATAATATTAACACATCCCAAATGAACCACGAAACCGAAAAAACAACAAAAATTAAAAAGATTTCAGTCGCATCTGGGACTCGAACCCAGGACCTCTACCTATCCGGGGTAACCGCTTAACCAACTAATGAGACCAGTTCAATTTACGCCATTTACACCGATATCATACTTCATGTTCAAGATTTGTTAATATTATCCTCCATTTTTATAAATCCCATATTATTGGCTGCTATCCTTATGATGATTGCAAAGTTTCATCCCGAACTCAATTGCAATCGGAACAGAGTCTCGGATATAACTACCCGATTTTATTTATATGAGACATCTATTGACTTATTTTACAAGTCTGGAAAGAAATATTCAATTTATTTTTTATAACTTATTGAAGTTTGTACACCTCATTGTAATATTTTAACCATTGAAGAAGATAATATTAACACATCCCAAATGAACAACGAAACCGAAAAATCAACAGAAATTAAAAAGATTGTGGTTCATTTGGGATGTGTTAATATTATCTTCTTCAACGATTAAAATATTACAATGTACAAACTTCAATAAGTTATAAAAATTAAATTGAACAAATTTGATGGTTCGTTTATAAAACTGGCCCTTAGAGTTGGAGCGCGATCTTAAAACAAAATAGAAGCGTTATTACGATGAGTGGACTACTGTGACTATCTGTAAAATGGGGTTGTTTATGTTACTATCGCCCTGAGCCTATGGTATCCCCACTTTGTTGAATGTTAAAAGGAATTATTAATTGTTTTTGTGTTTAATTCGTAGAACTCCATTTTTTTTATTATATATTATTATTGTGACAGCTGTTTCGGCATTTAATGCCATTTTCAAACAACTAAAAATACTTGCAGAACGTAATAATAATATTATTAAATTTGATTTACATTATTTAAAAAAAAAATTGAAAGGAATATTGTGTGAGTCTGGAGGAGGATGGGAGGGAATGGAGATATGGAAGGAGAAGTAAAAATTGATCATAATTTAAATAAATTAATATCCCGCACAGTTTGAGAATCCTGGTTGTAGTCGCAGTCAATTTGTTCAAAGATTGTAGTTTGATAACTGCGTGCAATGACGCTCGCAAAAGGGACATTCAGTTTTTGCGGCGACATTTTGACTAAATATGGACCAGATAATGCCCCCGTTCATGTTCGAGCGTCATAACGATAATGTTATGCCAAGATTACAGTGCCTCCGAGACTGCCAACTACCAGCTACTTATGGATGACCTTTTAAAGTGGGAATTTAAATTGTAAGCTAAGCTCGGGGCTTTCAGTTTTTAGAGCACAGGTGCAAGTTTATGAAAAACTCGTAAACATGCAGAAGATTGAAGCACTCGCTTTAGATGTTAAAATGATTAAAATCTCGCGATAGCACTATACTCAGCCCCACCTTACACAGAAATGTATATAAATCATGGGAAAGCAGATTAAACACCCATTGAAATTGTGGGTGTGCTTGGGTTTTTCTCGATTTTCGCCAAACGAAATAATGTTCGATAAAAGACAACTTTATTTTTTTTATAATATAATTTTTTTTTAAATTTCTAATTGACGTATTATTTTGGGGGACACGGTATACTGGCATTAAGCATTACTATCAATCCTACGAAATTACCTACCCGAAAACGTAATCTATTGAAGAATTAGAATTTATTTATTGGGTAGGTACCAACTTTTTCGAGGTACTTACCAGGATAGTATAAAATGATCATTTCGAAGGTAGAATATTAAAAAAAATATTCGTTTGTTAAAATAAAAACACCGTTTTTTTATGCTTAAGCGATTTTTCGTAGAATACGGCGCCATTATTAGTACCTATCCGATTAATATTGTAATGCTCATTAGAAATTTGCAAGGGTACTTTCAGCGATTTCGGCACTTTTTAAATGTTGTTAAGTTTACGAACGAGAGCTTTCATCCCCTATAGTAACCAAATATGTGTAAAAAAAGTTGAAAGGATTCTCCAAAAAACTTGCCACTAGCACTGTTAGATCCACTCAACTCCACCATTTTTTCCATCGTGATAACCACAGGACAACCTATTCATATACAGGTAACTTACCACTAGCGCGTCTTCACAGAACTGCCAATACCTATTCAGACCTTTTCGACATATTCCAAACCTCTCCGTCCTGTATCAAAGCAAAGATAATTAATAAAATAATAAGAATTACTTTGTGTACACCGCTGTTTAATATATAAATATCAACATGTGTCGGAAGCGAAGCTTCCCTCATCAGGATAGACAGTACACTAATAAATAATAAATTCTGTGTATACTTGATACGTATTTCTGTAAAAATAAGTCTCTATTTTGTAGTCTTATCTAACTAATGTACCTACTCCTATTTTACCCAATTATTGTACGACATGTATTATGTTTGTAAAAGTTCCTTTTGACGGCCCCCGTGGTCGAGGGGTAAGGCTCTCGACTACGAATCCGAAGGTCGCGGGTTCAAATCCGGCGTGCGCAATAATAATAATAATAATAGTTGGATGACTTGTATAGCGCCGTTTTTGTGAGAAATCACCTCAAGGGCGCTGTACAAATATTTCTTAACTAATTATGTACAAACAGATACAGAAAAACATACTTATCTGGCAGGTCGCTTCAGATGAACACAGTTTAAAAAAAATTTAATGATAGAGATGATAGTTTTACATGGTTATTTGTTTCTCCCTTTCTATTGATGTTACATTTATTAGATGATTGGTGGCACAAGAAGAGTTGGTATTTATTGAATTATTGGTATTAATTTTTAGGAATGGAAAGTATTCATAAAATGAATTTTAGGACTAGAAAATATCTATAAAATTACCTCGAAAAGAGTAAGAATCTTTAATAAATATTAACGTTTTTTATTTTTTATTTTACACTTTGGTTGTTTACAGTGTTGCGGGCTGTTGACGCATTTGCGCACCGATGCGTGAATTTTTAATTATATATATTTTTTATTTTTTATTTTATTAATTTATTTAATGACTAGGTAAGTACTAACCGGCCGACCTAGCTAAGCAATTTACAGGTGAATTTATTTAATTTATGGATACGATTGTCGCAAGTATATTTTATTTAATTAATTTGTATTGTTTCATAATTAATTCATTAAAAATAATATACAGTATGTCTGCGCACGTTCCAGAGTGGATGATACTCTCAGTATCGCTCTGGTGAAAGATCACCATTCAGAATTGAGACGTTGTTTGAAATGACTTTTAGCCGTGTTTGGTGACCAGATCTGAAAAGCCAGGTATTTTCCCACCTTCCTCTCCCCGTTCTCCTTTCATTCAGCCTCACAACATTCCCCAATTGGGGATGCCATAGTCTCAACGGCTCCAGACGATTGGGAGCATTTGGGTCCCTTGTGTGGTATACACACAAAAAAGTCGTACGGGCGTTCAATAGGTAAACACTAATATTTCTACCTATTTGCAAATACCATCAAGCTCAATCAATACTGTTTAATACTCGCGTATTCCTCCTTTTTGATATATACGAGTACTTGGTATAAACACAAGTGACCAGCTTAGGAAAGAAGGTATGAGGCGAGAGGTACATCAAAGCCGGAGGTTAAATTAACCTCTCTGAATCTGGTGGTGGGTAGGTATCATACAGCAGTGGCGTGCAGCCTATATAGGCTGAAGAGATGTGCCTACCTCAAGATTTCAGAAAAATATTATCGTTCTACCCCTAAAAAAGTAAAGCACTTAGAAATCTCTTTTAGTTGCAACTTACCTCGAACGCCCCGTCCTTCAAACGTTTGTCCTCGTTTTTTTAGTATATCATGAAGAATCACACAAAACTGCACTATGTATAAAAATTAATCGTAAAATTATCGACCATTTTCGTTAGTAGTTCGAACAAAATGATCATCTTTTTATGGATAGTAATTTTTGCAAAAGAAAGTTGTTCAATTTACTTTGATTACGATACTCTGCTTTCTTTTGTGGTAAATTTTATTGTTTTTTTTTTAAGTTAAGGTTAAAAGAAATCCGTAGTAAAATGTATCAGCGTAGTAATGAATAGTTCACAATAAGGAACTCTAGTGAAAAATGTAATGGCTTTAAAAATATGTATTCATTTAGATCAGCAAACGCCGATTCTGAATATATAACTTTTATTAAGTAGAATTTATAAATCGTTAAAAAGTAAGCTCATCAAAACACCGTGTAATGTTGGTACCATTGCATTTGGAACATCTTACGTCACGTGAGCATTCTGTTTTTGGATTAGTAGGAAGAATTTTATTTTTCGATTTTGTTTTGTATTTTAAAAAAGTATTTTTTTTGTTTTGGCAAAATTTTAACTTTATTTGGGTGACTTTAAGATCAATAATTGCTATTCAATAAAAACAACTATTATTCATGAAATAAATCAGAGTATTCACGATCAAACCAATTATCAACATGGATATTATGACAATGTTAATGGTCAATATTATTATTATTCTTTGAGTTAAAGTTTATGAAAAGGTAAATAATTTTATTTCTTATGTTTAGTCATGGTTTACAAATATGTACGGTAAAGCTCATCCTTGTTTTGACATTTGAAATTCTAACCTCAAAATTATTCAAAACCGACCGGCCATAGATTTGGAGAGTTTTGGCGGCTTCGAAAAATTAAAATTTTGAAAATTATTTTAACCATGAAAACTAACTTAAAAAAATATATTTACTGATATTTAAGTTTGAACGTCATTATTGATAAAAAAAAATGCACTGGAGTTCCTTATTGCCTTAAAAAGAAATAATATAGTGAATTTAGACAGCTAAATAGTAATGGTGAACAAATAGCGCAACAACTGATCTCGTCAGAATATCTACTTGATTTTCTAAAATTTTCAGGTTTTCATGAAGTAAAATTAAAATCAACACCCGAAAAGCTTCAGCTTACCATTGGTTAAAGAACAATGCACGCCACTGCTATTGTACAGCGCCTGCAGATTTTAAAGTTGTTGTATTGTTGTCCATCTCTGGTCTACCCTAGCAATAAACTCTTTACGCCGAAACGGGCAATCCGTCTAATAGATTCTCCCATCTTAACGTATTGATTACAATTTTGGAACGTTGTTTTTTTTTCTATTTGGATTTCAATGGAAGGTGCTCCGAAGAACTAACGTCGTTGATCCCTTCGACAACGGTGCACAGTCGGGAACCACGACAAACACGTGCCGAACATTCGTGCACGGTGCCTTATGAGTACAAGTTGTTTTTACGACTCGCTCTTGTGGTCAACAGCTCTGCTGTGGAATGACTCGCTGGTATTTATGTTTTCTTCCGCTTTGAGATTCGCTCCTTCTTCTACTGAAAAATATCACCATCCATAGAAATAAAATTGCTTCCGAGGAAAACTTCAAGGCCTCCTACCACAAGATGATTTAAAAAAAAAAAACTTAAGAATATTTTCACCTACTAGAACATGGTATATACCTAAATAAGTACATACATTACAATATTATAGACATTAATTATTTTGTTTTTCTTATTTCAGAAGAAGTTTTTTTCTTCTTAAATATGTACACCTACCGTGCTTAATTTTTAATGTCGTCTAGAAGGCAATTATATAATTTTCCACCTTCGTAGCTAATGGATTGCTCGCAGTATCGTTTATGAATGGTGTTTAAATGTATGCTATCATAGTGTATGCGTACTTGGAACGTTTTAAAAAATTAATTCAAAAATATTAGCACAATATTCCAAATATCGGCACATACTCGTATATATGAGTTTTGCTTTTTATTTTAAAAATCATGAATAGCTAAAACATGTATACAAATATTATTTATTTTAATTACTATTTCAATGTTTTTAACAAATCTACCATTATGTAGCTTGTAGGCGAGTTTGGCAAGTGGCGTATTGGGCGCGCTTTCTTTATTGGTTGAAATAGCCCAAAGTGACCAAGCCCAAGTCATTCGATTAGCATGTTGAAACAGCATAACATGGAAGTCGTCTTCATCTTCAATATAATATCATCTCCTATACGCCTTGGAAATGCTGGGTAGCATTCGTAAAGTTATCTCGAGATATTTTGGTGTCCACAACTGCAGTGTTAAGTATTCTGAAGGTAGTATATCTACAATAAATAGTACAAATTGGCCCGGATCTACCGCAGTTTGAACAATGCAAAAAATGTTAAGTTAATTTCACCACATCAAAGAGATATGTCTGGAAACTATGAAAAATGCTTTCAAAACTCTAAACCACCAAATCAAAATTTTGAACCAGTTTCACGCGTTGTGTAACAAACCTCTTTACAAATTGAATCGCATGAGATACATAGGTACTACCGCGTTATTCTTTCTTCTTTTGGTGGCCTGTCCTATCGAAGGTTGACAATATTCAGGGTTTCTTTTTTCACTGCGATTTTCGATTTCAGACCGGAACAACTTTATAGTATATTTAAACCGGCATTTAATTCCGGTTTAAATCATTGTAATCATATCTAGGCCGTAGTAATAAGTCAAGTTTACCACTATTCAGACCTTACGCTCAGCGTAATATTTACGCTGCGATTATGAATGAGGGGAAATTTACAAAGGCCAGTGTAACGTGACAAATAATAAGAAATACCTTCGTTTAAAGTCGTGTTTTAACAGTAAAGCACTCTGCATTCGACGGCATGCGCAACAAAGAACCAAATGATTGGTGTCCGCGCAGCTGCGACCCTCGGCAGTCCGTCAGCCAATGACATAAGCCCATCGCTCGGAGTTCGAATTATAAAATTCCGCGACGAAGACAATCGATACAAACACACTGTAATAATAATAATTGTCATAATATGATTGAACAAAAGAATTGCCGAACGCAATTTATAAGTGAACATTGTCCCTATGTTGCAGTGACGCGACAGTAGATGCACTTTGGTTCTTGTATATATAGCTTTCTTTAGGAAAATAAATATATTGTCTTTGATAGGATTGTTAACACAGTTTTGTTTTTTTTTTTTTTTTAATTTGAAGAGAGTAAAATAGTGATCTTCCTATCGGTGGTTGGCTGTTATTAAGGCGATCTTTCTTCAACCGGAATTTTCATATTTGGAAAGTGCAAAAGTGCAAGTGTTTCTATACCGAAGCAAATTACAAAAGAAAAAGTGTTTCTATAGCGAAGCAAATTACAAAAGAGCAAGTGTTTCTATAGCAAAGCAAATTACAAAAGAGCAAGTGTTTCTATAGCGAAGCAAATTACAAAAGAGCAAGTGTTTCTATAGCGAAGCAAAATACAAAATACAAAAGCAAATTACAAAAAAAAAAACGATTCAATGATAATTTACTAAAATTACAAAAAAAAAATGTATTTGGTTTCTGGACAAAATGTTGAATGGGAGAAAGATTGCTAAAATATGTAAAGGGTACAACATTGATAACGATCAACAATCCGAAGTATCAATGAATTTTCGATGATGTCTGATCATGATCGCTTAGAATAGAAAAATTGTTTTTGATATTCTGTTGAACTGTGACATAAACTAACCTGTGCTACTAAGGACACTAAAGTAACTACCATTAAAAATATCCGCACCACTTAAAATCTTTATGTACCGAAACTATTGAACTAGCCTAATCACTGATGGAGGACTTACTCCACTGATTTGCCCACTATTGAAGTACTCGCACAACTGAAATTCGTACCATTGAAGTACCCACATCACTGAATTACCTAACATTGAAGTCCTTACCACTGAAGGAACTACCGCTAAAGAACCAACCATTGAAGTACCTACTTGCATCACAGAAGAATCGCCACTGAGTAATCTACCACTTAACTACCCGCCCACTGCAGTACACGTACCACCAAAGTGAATACTACATTTACCTTTACTACTGCTACCTACCATTGAAGAACCTTCACCACTGCAGAACCTACCACTAAAGTATCAGCATCACTGAATTACCTACCACTGAACTACCCACCCGCTGCAGTACACGTACAACCGAAGTGTATACTTCTGGCTGAATTATGTGTGCTTGTGAATAGTACCTTTACCACTGAATTACTTACCATTGGAGAACCTTCACCACTGCAGAACCTACCACTAAAGTACCAGAATCACCGAATTACCTACCACTGAACTACCCGCCCGCTGCAGTACACGTACCACCGAAGTGTATACCACTGGCTGCATTATGTGTGATGGCAGATTCGACCATTATCTCCGTCCAGTACACATAATTGGTCCGTAAATATGTCAAGGTGTAGCCCTCGTCCTCGGTCAAACGCGTGCAGGGTTGTACTAAACCCGACAACAATGTTTTGGGATTGCTGGAAGGACAACTCAAGATAATTTATTATCGTTTTTCCGGAGCTGTGATACTAACTTGGAATGATAACAAAATTAAAAAAAAAAAACATTTAATTTTTTTTCAATAAATATATAATTACTTTGCGGTGTCATTATTAATTAAATTGAAAAGAAATATTTTGACTAATATTTATATATATTTAAGTGTTAATAGTCTATTACATTAATAAAAATCTTTTTTTTTTTTTAAATATCTATCACTTAAATTTATTTTCACATTAATACCCATATTTAGAACATTATTATTAACTATTATTTTTATTTTATTTTTAATTTAAAATAAAAATAATTTCGTGTTTGAAAATTCTCCATATAAATTTATTATTTCATTTTTTATAATAATTAACTTATTTTTTCAATCATTTTTACTACGTTAATTAATTATTTATCTACTTCTATCACTTATTATTATTTTTTTAATGTTTGTAATTTGTCTATTTTTACATTATTATTTTTCAACTTTAATTATTTGTCTATACTCGTCATTTTTTCTTAGAACACTGTGTATCCTGATGAGGGAAGCTTCGCTTCCGAAACATTTTGATATTTATATGATATATTCAACAGTGGTGTTCACAAAATACATCTTTTTTATTTTATATTTAGTTTCTTTTGTGTCTTGTGTCTTTTGGGTTGTCTTCTACAGGGTGGCGTAAAACTACCGTTATGGTTTGAATGTTTAATAACTTTTTCAATTTATTTATATTTATTATTTTTATTTCATAATTTTGTGAAGAAAACTTGGGGAATTGGAAATGGAACACTACACAACAGAACAGCGATCAACAATTGTTGAATTTTATTTTGAAAATCAACGGTCAGTTGTTTTGACGCGGCGTGCTTATCGTCGTTTTTTTAAATGTGCGTGCTGGACCTCCAGCACCAACAATAAACCGCCTGGTTATTGCGGAGGTCCGGTCAGAGGATTTTGGCCACATTGCACATGTTCCCGTATAAGGTTCAGCTTGTGCAAGAATTGAAGCCGATAGACTACCAACAACGGCTTGATTATGCCATTTCATTCCAAACCATAACGGTAGTTTTGCGCCACCCTGTATATGACACGATCGCAAGGAAATTAAAAAATGTTGCATTTTTATTTACGAATATTACACTCGAGAAATTACGACACGTAATGCAGTATGGGTGTGTCAAAAAAGACTGAATCTGAAAAAAGTTTTGGAAAATTTTATTAAATTTTTCATCAGATCATATTGCGTTTTTTTTTTCTACCAAATTGGACGTTATACCTTGAGGATATTTAATATACGTATTTGCATATTTTTTAAATTTTATAGAACATTATTTTCGCTATTCTTACTACTGGTATAATCCAGCTGAAAAATTCTAGACCGATTTTTTTTTAAACTTCACTGAATGTCTCAAAAAATGATATCTGATGTATTCACAATTTTGATTTAGATCTAGTTTAACGATATCATTTTCCTTAATAGTTTAACGATATCATTTTCCTTAATAGTTTAACGATATCATTTTCCTTAATAGTTTAACGATATCATTTTCCTTAATAGTTTAACGATATCATTTTCCTTAATAGTTTAACGATATCATTTTCCTTAATAGTTTAACGATATCATTTTCTTAATAGTTTAACGATATCATTTTCTTTAATAGTTTAACGATATCATTTTCCTTAATAGTTTAACGATATCATTTTCTTTAATAGTTTAACGATATCATTTTCTTTAATAGTTTAACGCTATCATTTTCCTTAATAGTTTAACGATATCATTTTCCTTAATAGTTTAACGATATCATTTTCCTTAATTTTTCTTCCATTCCCAAATGGCGTTTGCAAATTATCTAAGAATTTCGCAAAAAAATTTCACTAAAAAGACATTAAGAACAGCATCGAAATATTTTCACTTCTTTCCTAAAAGCTGCAAAGCACATTTGTCTAATTTGGAAAGAAATTCGTTTATTTCGTTACCCGACAAAACAAAACAAACATAATGTTTTTGCGAAGTATTGTAAGAATAATAAAAATAACCCCATTGCCAGCCCTGCTTTTGCGGCGTCGCGCGTTCATTGTCCACGATCGATGGATCGGCCAATCGGCTTTTTTCGCCAACCTTCGGTCGGGTCCGTCGAGCTTTTTGCCCGCGGGCCGCCATTCCGCGCCACTGCCGATTCCGAAAACAAAAATCTCAAAATGCGTATTTTTGGATCCTGGAATTCGCGATAAAATCGGTGTGTTTTGCGATAGCTTGAATATTCCGTAGTTAAAATTATAAACGTATGTTGTTCTCGAAGAGACATTCAGAGATTTATCATCGTTGAGAAAAATCTAAAGAAAAATGAAGAGTTTCACCAATAGGTACACGTGTTCAAATGCTTGTGGATTTTAAATCTTCTTCTGCTTCTCTATATCGTTGTCTCATCACTATATAATGGAAATATCCCTTACAAACCTTGAAATGAGTACGAATCTATTATAGATTGACTATTTTCAATTCAACTTCAGGCACAATTCTGTTTGTTACTGAGTAAAAAGAAAATGCACAGGTAATGATTTCTTGGCGTTCAATGTTATGTGTGTTTACCTCCACAAAAAGTTATGTTCAAACATATAAAATTTTCGGGTTTTAAAAAAACGCTAAAAAGGCATGGGTACATTAAAATTGTTATATTTTCGGGTGTTAAAAAATGTTAAGATGGTATGGAACATTCAAAATGTTACATTATCGGGTGTTAAAAAAAGGTTAATGAGGTACGGGTATATTCAAAATGTTATATTATCGGGTGTAAAAAGGTTAAGGAGGCATGGGAACAGTAAAAATGTTATATATCGGATGTTAAAGATGGGTTAAGAGGAACGGCTGCTCTGCCTTTTTTATACATAACTTAATTTTGGATTTGAGGCCAAAATACCTATCCAAACCGAATGATATATATTTTTTTTAAATTAAAGGTTAAATAAATATCTAGTACGTATAAGACGTATTTTAGGTATAGGCCATGAAAAAATATCATAATTTTAGAGGCAGAATTACATTTGACATGTAAATATGATTACGTTAATAAAAAATATAGAGATAAAACAATAAAAAAAAGCTTTTTTCTGGTCAATATTTTAAATTATGTACGGAAAATTGGTTACACAATGTCAATTGGTCGTTTTTAATTTGATTTAAAGTCCATGGTAATGCTTATTTTAATATTTAAAAAAACACGTATTTTTAATTTCATTATATTTTCAAAGTAGACGTGGTAGAACTTTTTTTACATCACTGCTATCACCCAAATAATTGTTAAAGGTGCCTCTAAAATCACGAAAAATCAATGTCTTTAGCGTAAAACAAAAATAAATAAATTTCTTATAATCTAAATATATACTAAATATTTACTATACTTTTTGATGAAAAAAAAGATCATTAGATTTAGGTGAGTATTTTGGCCTCAAATCCAAAATTAAGTTTTGTATGATGGTATACACATCGCATCACTTCTATAGATCACCACTTCTCACATACACACACACACACCTATATAAACACACTCACACATATACACACTTATTCAGTTGAATTGAATCTTGTAGTATAGTATTTGATTATTTTTTGTTTGAGAATTCCACTTTTTTATATCAATATAATGATAATAATAATAGGAAAAATAATAATAACAATAAAAATTAATAATAACATTAACAACAACTTATGCACTATGAATATCACCCGGTAATTAATCAGTTTATAAATGAGACATTACAAGGAAAAATATCACAGGTAACCACGATGTAATATTTATTTTCTGGAAATTGTTTCTTACTGTAACCAATATACTGTTTTGTTTCTATAATAAAAATAAAATTTTAAAAAATATCTACAAAGTGTTAAAACGAGTGGAATCAATCTCTACATATTTTATAGATTGTGCTTTTCATATAGTCATAATTACTCATTATGCTATATGGCACATAGTGACTTTTACCTTTAGAGTATTAAATAATAAATATTTTGCTACATGCATAACACTTAGAGTGGGTTGTTTCACAGAATTTGAAGGATTTATCAAAATATCAATGTTAATATTCAAGTTCTGTGAATGTTTTATTTAAGTTCTGTTATTATTTAAGCACTGTGTAACAACTGGTTAATAATTTATTAATAACACATCTCGAATAGAACATTCACAGAATTTGAATATTAACCTAGAAATTTTGATGAATTATTCAAATTCTGTGAAACAACCCGCCCTTAGCATCGATAATATTATGAACATGAAAAGCAACAAAAAATCAATTTTTAATAGAACAATTAGAATTATTAAATCGTAAATCAGGAGCTTTAAGATATTGCTATCCAAGAAAAAGCTTCAACATTCTGATTCATTTCCTCGCAAACAGTTTCGTACACTCAAATAATTTATAAAACACCAATTTCATTTCTGCAAATTAGAATGAGGTGGGAGTGAATAAAATCATATAAATAAATCGTCAAAATGTGGATTAACCGCAGTTTGAAAATGGCCTTGAACGCCGAAATAGCTGTCATAATAATAAAAACAAAAAATACTTGCAGACCTTAATAATAATATTATTAAATTTGATTTAAATTAATTAAAAAATTAAGTTCTACGAATTAAACAAAAAAATAATGAATAATATCATTTCGTAATATTAGGAATATTCATACATTACAATGAATTATAATAGCATATCACTAAAAATATATACGCGACAGGTGATCGATTACCACATAATTGATTACACGGAATGATAAAATAACTACACTACTGTACAGGTAATATAAATCTAATGTTGAATAAAGTATCTAAGCTAGAAAAAATCTCTAAAATACAGAATGACAGATGAATTGATTCTTAAACAACAAATTTAACAACAACAAAAAAACTGTAATAGTAACTAGTACAGTCCGTTAACAAATAATAATTAGAATAATAATATTACGGTCTTTATTTCGGCTGAACAAATTGGTGAGTGCAATACTTTGTCTGCCACTTAAAATAAATTGCATGATATGGAAATAGAATATAAAAAAAAAAAAATAAATAAAAAGGTGAACGTATTTAGCACTTATGCTACGGTGGCCTGAGGGAAATTCTCCAACTATGGTGTAGGGGTGCGCCCTGCCACTGGGCGACGGCCTGGACAAGAGTGTTTTCCGATCTCCAGTATCGCTGACTCGTCCCGGCTCCTCTGTGGCAACAGCAGCGAACCCATGCACCCTTCCCTCTGCGAACATCTACGAGGAGCTGCATCGCCAAGGGAGGCCGAACAGCGCCCTGTAAGCGTGGTTATATTGTACTCAGTGTGTCCATGACGCCTTGTGTATATCTTGTCCATAGTTGGCTAGTGTGCTAGTGCATTATAACCACCGTCTCCGTGGTTGAGTTGTTACGATCCTTGGTTACGAATCCGGAGGTCGCGGGTTAAAATCCCGGGGTGCGGTAAATTTTATTTGTTTAAATTGTGTTATTTCAAAAATTGTTCATTAGAAATAATATGTAGTATATTTGCGACACGTTTCAGTGTGGTAGATACTGTCAGTATCGCCCCTGTGAAAGGGCACGACTCAGAACCGAAACATTGCTTGAAATGGCTTTAGCCGTGTCGGTGACCAGATATGAATATCCAGGTACTTCTCCACCTTCCTTCTTCCTCATTTTATTCTCCTCAATACATTAAGCCTAACAACATACCCCAATTGGGGATGCAATAGTCTAACTGGCTCCAGACGGTTGGAAGCAGTCGGGACTCTTGTGTGGTATCACATTAAAAAAACATCGTCAATGTACGGTACTTATATGGATTTAAAAATTCCATTTTAACAAAAATTTAAACTTTTTTAACCAAATACTGATATTTTAAAAAAATATTAAGAAATTTAACAAAAATGTGAAACATTTTAAATTTTTAAAACTATATATTTTTTTGAAAAAATTTTCAACACGACTTTTTAGAAAATTACGTATTTTTCGCAAAACACAAAGTTAATAATAACAAAGGAACATTTTTTTGTATTACCATGACAACACCAACCAGAACCGATTGTAGAACCAATTTATAGTATATTTAACTTTGAGGTTATGTTTGACTTACGAATGATTTCTGATTAGTACTTCTCAAAAATACGATAAAAAACTTTTCCTTGAAATTATCTCGCTAAGTGTGAAAGATAACAAGTTAAAATATTAAATTTCATTATAATATGACCTAGAATGCTTTCCGGAATTACCTCCAATGTGTGAACACCTTTCCGACCTGAAAAATATTTACTCGGACGTAAAGAAAACGTGCGTATCTAAAGATACAATTTTTTTTCCTGTAAATCATCTTATGCTGCTATTTACAATAATTTAAACGATAGTAGCGCCCTCCATTTTTATCTGTAAATTCTCGACAGACTGTACATTATGCAATTTATCATTTATCTTCACATATTAGGCTCAACGTCAAAACAAACTCGTTGAGAAATAAATTCATAAATTTGCATAAATGAAAAATTGTTAACATTGAGCAAAATAATCCGCAAGCCTTGAACGTGGGAGAAATCAACCACTTGATTATGGTTGATTAATGATCAATTATGGATACCTGGTATTATTAATGCATCATTATTTATTGATTCCCACGAAAACAATATTACGTAGAAAGTCTCCCGAAAGTACTTCGGGAAATAAAATAACGAAAAAGGTAAGATTTTTAGGTTTATTTTTATTTGTTCGAGGTTGGGGTAGGTATTTTCTGTTTTTAGTCCGTGTTTCAATGTTTTCAAATTTAATTTTAAATAAATAAGTTAGGAGAGAACAAGCATTTAAATTGTTTGTACTCGTAGGTTAGAGAAATTCATTTGCTTTCCTTGCCGTAGACATGGAAACAATGAATTTATTTTCCACAATCAACACTCTACTAATTATGGGTATGTACTATTCTCCACAGTCCAGAATGTCGAGACTTGTTAACTCAAGCCAGGCCCTTGAAATTTTTGGTGCCAGTCTAAATGACTTTTCTCAGGCTTTACGAAATTAAACCTTGAAGATTATCATTTAGAGTGTCTAAAATCATAGACTATATCATAAGCTTGTTCAGACTTTGACTTGGATGTTCTCTCAAATATGTATTATTGTCCTATTTTTATTATTGCTACATTCGCGTATTATGCATGTTCGGTTTCAATAGTAAGATCATTATTTGATTATTAGTATTTTTATGTTTACATATTTTTAGTTCAATTCAGATAGTGATTGTTCATTTATATTAGAAATTACTCAGTGTAAACGAAACCAAATAATAGACAATTATTTCTCTCAAATAATGCAAATCATTGCTTTCTATGCTTTTCAACATGTTACACTTATAAATAACACCAAACGCCTTATTCTTTCTTCTTTGATCAACAAAGTCCCATTAAACAACAGCCTCTCAATAACTTACTGTAGAGATATTAAAGCCTTGCTAGACCAGTATATTAATCATCACAATTTTAATATAACTGTTAAACATTAGCGTTTTTAATCTAACGAGTTAATAACACCCATCCGCGTCAAGAGCTTCTCGAACAAAATCAATCCATCCATAAGTCCAAGCTTGACAAACTTGGGCTAATAATTCATTGGTTCAATTATAAGCCCATGAAAGTTTATACGAACAAAGGCATAATATTCCATACTTTTAGTCTCAAAATTCTTCCAGTAAGATCAATTCTGTGGTACAAAATTTGATAATACAAGTAGACTAGAGCACACTTACAATACTCGTCTCAATTTTAATGAAGGATTAATGGTTCCTAATATATTTATATACATTTTTTTTGTAACCTTAACTCAAATTTTTGAGTTTTTAATAAAAGGCTCCTGTTACACAAACTACAAACAAGTAGTTTATCGGGACTGTATTTTTGACAGCATTGTATTTTTTCTCACGTAAAATGTAAAAAACAATTTATTTTTTTAATCGAGGAACATTTGATGTATGTGCCGTTCTTTTTGTGTGTAGCTCTTGTTTATTTTATTTCGTGTTATGTGTTTTGTGTAATTGAGATAAAATGTCTGTCAATATATATTTTTTTATAATTTCTTCAAATGATTGATAACTTTGTAGCATCATTATTAATTATATAATTGAAAATACACTTTGTATATACCACTTTACTTAAAATATATAAATATTTCTGCATGTTTCGATAACAATGCTATCATCTTCAGGAATAAATGAATACTAAAAAATAATTTCAAGTATAGAAAAATGATAAAAAATTTAAAACAATAATTTAAGAATATACAAAATATGAGCATAAACAAAAATGAATTAAAGTAGGTAAGAAATGTAAATGACAAAATAATTATAAAACATTGGATAATACATTTAAATTAGAAATATAAATAAAAATTATTATTATTAATATTAATATGAAAATAAATTTACGAGATAGCTATTTAAAAAAAATATTTGATTATTTATTAAATTTAATTCGCTATTAACACTTTTTCTTATTTCTAAAATTTCAAATATTTATTAAATTAGAAATATTTATATATTTTAAGTAAAGTGGTATATACAAAGTGTATTTTCAATTATATAATATATTTTTTTATTTATATATAAATTTATATGTATATATATATATATTTAATGTTGTAGCTACTAGCTTCTTACTTTTAAATTGATGTAGGTATAAACATCATGATCATAATTTGTATCGACCACAGTACCTCCCGAGGTGGATTTCATTGGGCCGCAAGCAATATTTAATACGGCAAATTATTTTGATTGATGTTGCAATTTAATTCTTAGATCATATTAAAAATACATGCATTAATATCTTCGTGATATGACAGAGAGTAAGCTAGGCAGTGTTTGGCCAGAAGTATATATTTGTTGAATTTTTTTCATGAATGGAGCTAGTTGTTAAAAAGATAGTTAGAAAAAATAATTTAAGAATATAATTACGGATTTGGCGTGATGTAATGTGAAGCACGTAACATTTTATTTTAAAATTATAAAAACATTATTCTAATTTTCAGTAGATACAATGAATTTATGCCGCCGTCCTTACAATATTTAGTGGTGCAATGGTTAGCATAGTTGCCTTCTAAGCCGTTGATCAGGATTCGATTCTCGGCCGTAACAATACACATATATACAATATGTATGTATTTTTAACTAAAAAATGAGCTTTTATTTAAAAAAAACTTTATATTTGGTACAAACATTAAGCTTCCCAAATCCAATAATTAAAATATCCCACGATTTTTCACGGGTCTGTAATAGTCATTGCATAAAAGGGGTAAGGACGGCTATGTGATTTCGATACTACCTAGTTAATACCCGACTTCACCCGAGTCTTAAAAACTGTTTTGCAAAATCTATCTTCTTATTAAACGATGAGAGGGAATTTCGTTTAATCATCATTATTTACCGTTAAATGGAAATATCAAAGCTCTATCGGCAGAAATCTAAAAATTGTAATTTTACACGAGTGAATAACGTTAAATTCACAAGTTTCGGGCAAATAGCGCGAATTATTACTTTCATATTTTAAAATAAGAAATTAATTTTACATATTGTAAATATTTCTTTGATCATGGTTTTGAAAAGGTTGAATGGCCATGGCAAGAATCTAATGCAGCTAACTTCGAAAATGCCGCGTACTGTCATTGATTTTTCGATTTTTGGTTAAAAAAATGCGTTCCTTTATGCAGCAATATGCCAATTAGCTTACAAAAAATGTTTTCTTTGCTCCTGCTTTTGTTAAATAATTACACCTCTTCTCGCAAAATCCACATCAAGCGAATTTCGCCGAATAATAATATTACACGACGACAGTGCTTACCGTTAAAGAGTTTTTGCTTTAGACCTGGAAAGTTAAAAAAAAATGCACTTCATTTTATTTTTTCAGACATCAAAATCGTGGTTTTTTGTGATTTTTTTTTTCTCTAGTTTACAAATCGTCGTCGTTGTTTAACCATATCACTATCCTCAGCTTTTCCTCGTTTTCAACATTTAAAAAAAATATATTATATGAAATAGTGAACAGGTGGATAATATTGAAACATGGACATGGCAGTACAGTAAAAGGCTTAAAGTTTAAAGAAATATAAATATATTTTTTAAATTATTCACTTTACTCGGATATCAATCGGACACCGGTACAGTCTCCATCTCACGCAGTAACCACATGAATAATGCGTCCTGCCCACTTTACGTCGCTTGCGAATATTACTGCAATAAAGCTAATATGCAACCAATAAACTGTCCGGCTGATTTATTTGTTGTTTCAGTCGTTTAAAAGTCCATTTTTACAATAATCAATCCATAATATTATTAACACTGCCAACGATAAAATGTATACGTTTTACCAGTGGCGTAACGATACGTTTCCGGACTTTGGGGCAAGTTTGTATAGCTGACGCATTTAACGGGGAGAGGGACGTCGGAGAGTTATTATTTATTAATTCAAAATAATGATAGTATTATTACGCAATACGATAAACATAATGTTTTTAAATTGAAAAATATTTATTAAATATTTTATAAATTTACATGGGCTTAGTTAGCATTTATCAAAATCCAACCAGAAATATTAATTTTTTCTGACCGTTTCATTGTATGTTTTACAAAACATTTAAAATACGAATATGATTTTTAAAGTGGAGAAAAGTATGTTTAATAATTTGTCGTTGCGTTTTTGTAAATAAACGTAACCGAAAATTTGTAATGGCCAAAATACCCATCCAAACTGAATTATATATTTTTTAATTAATGCTTTATTAAATATCTAGTACGGATGAGAAGTATTTTATTTATTTTTGTTTTAAATTATGAAGTATATGCCATGAAAAAAATCAATTTTCATAATTTTAGAGGCAACTTAGAAAATTATTTGGGTGTTTAATGTATTAAAAAAAATGTATTTGATATGTAAATATAAGTACGTAAATAAAAAAATAAAAACAAAACATTAAAAAAAAAAGTTTTTTCGGGTGGATATTTTAAAATATGGACGGAAAATCAGTGTTCCTACGTAAATTGGTCGTTTTTAATTTAATTTAAAGTCCACCATAATGCTTATTTTAATATTAAAAAAAACACGTATATATATATATTTCATTATATTTTAAAAAGAATAAAACCTTTTTTTTAAATCACCTGTAGTCCCCAAATACTTGTTAAAGGTGCCTCTAAAATCGCGAAAAATTCCTTTAATGGCAGATATTTCATAATATAAAACAAAAATAAATGAATTATTTCTCATCCGTACTAGATGTTTACTATACTTTTTGATGAATAAATAGATTATTAGGTTTAGGAGAGTATTTTGGCCTCAAACCCAAAATTAAGCTTTGTATGAAACAGGCCGGGTCAACGTTTACATAGCAAATATATATTTTTTAAATACAAAAAACCCGCAAAAAAAATCCAAGTTGCTTCTAAAATCATGAAAATTATTATTTTTTTCGTGGCATATATGGTATTAATATATTAACATAATTTAAAACAAAATACTTCTCATCCGTATTAGATATTTACTAAACATTATTTAAAAAAGTATATCATTCAGTTTGGATGGGTATTTTGGCCTCAAAACCAATATGAAGTTATGTATGAAACAGGCAGTGCAGCCGTTCCCCTTAAGTAAATGTATAATATCAATGGTAAAATCTATTAGAAAGAAGCGTACTTTGGATGGAATATCGCTTTATTGCGATATATGAAATAAAATATTTATAAATGGAGGCCAATTTTTTTAACATCTCTGGTAAATTTTATTTCACCGCTTACATGCTACATTTTTATTTTAAGTTTTTAAAATTTTTTTTGTTGCTCATTAATTTAAGACATTTTACAAAAATATAAGAAAAAATGTCATCGTAAATTACTTTTCAGTTGTTTGTCTAACGGGAGCTTGTTGTTCAAAACCTTATACTAAATTTACAGTTACGGTTAAATTACAAAATATGTATTTATATAAAATATAAAATAAAAAAAAAATGTGTAACAAATTTAAAACACAAATATTTCTTAAGAATCTTACTCAAAAATATTTCTGCAAAAACCTAAAAAAAAAAATTATATTTACTAATTACCAAATACGAATAGTTCCTTTCTGCTAGCAAAGTAACCTCAGTATATATAGTATTACTATTTTAGGTGCATTTGATTTTGAAATGAGCGATTTTGAGATTGTCGAGCACCCGCTCAGGTTTGCAGGACGATCGCCACGCCACTGAACTTAACCCACAAAGTGTGTGAGTCGAGAGATGCACTGTTTTAATTTAATATGTGCGGGAAGATAATAACCGAAGCATGCAGTTACGAGCACATAAGTGACTGGACATTATCAGCTCTTAGGCCGCACTTTGTAATTTTAGATAATTAAGTAGAATTATTACTTTATAGGCATTTACTTCAGATGCAACAAAACGGATGTATTAAATTTATTCTCTCCATACAAATTATTCGTAAAACTAATTTCTCATAGCATGTAAAAAATTCGCGTTATTTTGGCGGAATTTGCATTAATTTGAGAAAAGTGGGGTAATTTTTCAGCAAAAGCGGTGATATTTTGCAACAAAGTGGTGTTATGTTCCCAATTTGTAAATTTGCAACAAAAGTTAAAATTTAAAGTTTCAGCTTTAGTTTTAAAATTTCGATTCTTTTTGTTCGTTCGTTTATTTGTTTGTTTCTAAATATAGTTTATTTGTTTGTTTCTAAATATAGTATTGTTTTTAAATTTGTTATTATTTTTTAATTACAATTTTTTCCTTTTTACGAAAATCGAAAAAGAATGGAAGTAGGCGGCGTTTTTGACATAAGCTTCAGTTGGCTGCGTTTCATTTTATGGCTATTGATAAGCTTGAATCAGTATAAGAGAGGAACCATCGATAAATAAATATTTAGAACGTATATCTAATAATGTATTACTTTTCAATTTTAAGATACCAGAAAATTACGTGTAAAATACGGAAATTCGGGTTAAAGTACTGGGCCAATTAGGCCCTCTGTTCTTTCAAACTAGTGAAATATGTAAAAAGGTAAAAAAAAAAATATTTTGAGCATATATTGCATACTAACTATGTTCCGGAAATAGCTATAGGAGGCTGATGGTAGAAGTTCGATCATATCCGAACAAATCGTCACCCACAACACAAACAGGCGTATCTCATATTTACTCGTAGCAACTTTCCAAGAGAGTAAAAAAACTGTTTTTTTTTCTTTTGTCTGTTTCTGATACAATTTATTACATATTTCGCCAATGGATTAAAAAAAGCGTAATTAACCCTATTAGAAGAGTTTTTTGGCTCTCCTGAAAAGTTGCTAAATATGAGATACGCCTGTTTGTGTTGTGGGCAACGAATGTCATAGTTAATTTTTTTAGACGATTGCGAACTTTAACTCTAAATATGAATTGTGCATGGAAATATTTTACGTAACTAAGGAGGACAAATAATGCAAACACAAGTGTCAACGTCCACACAACGGAAAACACGTTTTTATAATAACTCAGAGGTCTTGTCTCATACCCAGATTTATTAGCAGCAATGTTGGATAGAAAGTCCAATTTTCTTAAGGCCTTCGCCACACCGGTCCATGTGACCATATATAGTAATAACTGTTCAATTATCTCGGAGGCGGAGGAAACACAGGAATTCACACATTTATTGTTTTACAAGAATTGCCATAATTACACAAATGAATCTAGCGGCCTCCAATGCTTTAAATCTTCAGTTAAACTCATCCACCAGGATAAATATGGCGGAAATGTTCGTGTTTTTGTACTTGATACTACATTTTCTTTAACCAAGACGCATAGACATTGTTAAATTCACACCTATACATTAAAAATAATTATATCACGTATTAATTGTTTTTGTATTTAATTCATAGAACTTCATTTAATTTTTAAAAAATTATTGTAAATCTAATTTAAAAATGTTATTATTAAGTTCTGCAAGTATTTTTAGTTTTAATTATTGGGACAACTGTTTCGGCATTCGAGGCCATTTTCAAACTGCCATTAATCTACATTGTTTACTTGAACAATTAGAAATTAAAAACGAACGAACGATTGTAATATAACATTAATTACTAAATTAAGGAAAATTATATATTCACCACTTCTCAGTATGCTCACATTATCAAAACAATATAACGCATTTAAATAAATCAATTAAGAAAACACTATCATTTAAATACGGGGAAACACATTATAAATCCAAAAATCTTTGTTATTTTCTAAGGCTTTACCGATAATAAATCATTATTTTTAAAAACCCGTCCAAATTAGAACGGGGTGGGAGTTAATAAAATCATATAAATAAGTCGTCACAATGTGGATTAGCCGCAGTTTAAAATGGGCTTGAACGCCGAAACAGCTGTCACGGTAATAAAAACTAATTGCAGAACTTAATAGCAACATTATTAAATTTAAAAAAATGATATCATTTATTATAAAAAAAAAAATCCAAGATTTTTGATGATCTTGCCTCGACTACGAAACTAGCGCGGGTTCATCTTCCGGCGTGCGTAAGGATGTGATATTTCACATTCAATTCACTCAAAATAATATTTATTTATTTATATATTTGCGCCTTTATTGGACTTTACACATTAAACTTTTTATCAGTACAGTACGCATACGCTATATAGAAATGCAGCAATGGACATATAAATCCAAATAAAAAATTAGAAAGAAAAGAAAATTTAAAAAAAAAAAGTACTTATAATGATAATAATAATAATTGGATTACTTGTATAGCGCGTGAAAAATCACCTCAAGGGCGCTTTACAAATCTTTATTCCTATTCTTTATCTAATTAGGCACAAACAGATACAGAAAAACATACTTACCTGGCAGGTCGCTTTCCATGAACACAGTTTTATTAGAAAATTAAACTATAGAGATGATATTTTTACAGTTGCTATTTCCTCCTTTTCTATTTTTCTATTGATATTACATTTATTAGAAGATTAGTCGCGCAAGAAGAGTTTATTTGAAATACTTTTAATTTTTAGGACTGGAAAATGTTTATAAAATGACCTTAAAAAGCGTAAGAAGCTTCTAATGGATATTACTATTTTTTATTTATTTTTTACACTTTTAGTTATTTACAGCGTTGCGGGCTGTGGACGCATTTGCGCACCGATGCGTGAATTTTTTAAACTTTTTCTGTAAGTGACTTTAGGTGAGCACTAACCGGCTAGCCTAGCTATGCAATTTATTGGTGAATTTCTTCAATTTATGGATATGATGGTTTGAAAAGATGAGTTTTAAGTTTTTTATATGTATATAAACAATGACAACGGAAATGTTTAAATAATCACAAGCAAGGTGAAGTTAGTATTTAATGCAGATATTTTAATGATAAATTTAACGATTAACATTAAATTCACGGAATATTTTTTAACAAAGTTAAAGTTAGGATAAAATAATAACATAGTGGACAATTGAAATAAGCTCGAAGTAAATTATTTAATTATGTGTTTGGGACATTTTTCAATGATAAATACATTCATTATCACCCCGGTGAAAGGCCACCTTTCTGAATCGAAATGGTTTTATCCATGACCAGATATGAATATCTTCCCCATATTTTTGTTTTCCCTACCCTTTTCTCAGTATCACAACGTACCACAATTAGAAATGCCATAGTCCCACTGCCTCCGGACGGTTGGGACTCTCGTGCGGTATTTACATAAAAATATAAAAAAGGTAATATTGCTCTAAAAACAAAAACGCTACTTTAATCATGTGTCAACCATAATAATATATTAAGAGGAACGGCTGCGCTGCCTGTTTCATACATAACTTAATTTTGGATTTGAGGCCAAAATACCCATACAAACTGAATGATGTGTTTTTTTTTTATTAAAGGTTTAGTAAATATCTAGTACTCATAAGAAGTATGTTAGTTATTTTTGTTTTAAATTATGAAGTATATGCCATGAAGAAAAATTATTTTTCACAATTTTAGAGGCAACTTAGAAAATTATTTGCTGGGATATAGTATTTAAAAAAAAACATTTTTGATACTTAAATATGATTACGTAAATAAAAATGTAAAAACAAATACTTTAAAAAAAAAGGTATTTTCGGGTCGATATTTTAAATTATGTACGGAAAATTTGTGTTTCAACCTAAATTTGTGGTTTTTAATTTAATTTAAACTCCACCGTAATGCTTATTTTAATATATTTTTTAAATTTTTTTTTAAAGTAGATTGGGAAAACATTTTTTTTTTAAACACTGCTAGCCCCCACATAATTGTTAAAGGTGCCTCTAAAATCGCGAAAAATCAATTCCTTTAATGGCCTGTGTTTCATAATGTAAAACAAAAATAACTAAATTAATTCTAATCTGTATCAAGTAATTTACTTCAAATCTGTACAGTAAAAGGTCATTAGGTTTAGGTGAGTATTTAGACCTCAAATCAACAATTAAGTTTTGTATGAAGCAGCCCTCGCAGCCGTTCCTTTTAATATGTACTCGTATCATTTGGTACTGACCACGTCTCAAGACGGGCTATAAGACACACCTTGAAGAGGTGAGCTAAAAAAGTCAGGAATCTGAGGTCCTAAGAGAAAAGTCGTAAAGAAACGTTAAATGATCACAGAATGACATCTACCGACGGCTTCTAGAAACAATAATAATTATATGGTGCGCGTCGCAAGAACCAGATTTCAATGCATTTATGAAGAGATCTTAATCTCTGCATTAAACGCTGGACGAAGCACAGTAGCGTAGTTGCATTCATTCGAATTAATTATTTTAACATTAACTTTTTTTCGTGAAAGGTGAAAGTTGATTTATGAAACTTTGTTAATTTCATTGTCGTGATGTTTTTTGTACGATTTTATAATTAATTGGAAAATCACCAAAGATCTTGTCTACCGCAATGGCGATGTACCTAAATTTTTCATTATAAAATTCTGTTGATATTGCTTGAATTTATTTAAAAATATGGAGCTTGATTAAAAATATATAAATTTATGCTATGATTGGGAATAGATTATGTTTATAAAAAGAGTTCAAGATTTTGACTTTGAATATTGACAGTTCAAAGTTTACTAGATACAGCAAGTATTTGCTTTTCTGGTCTACATATTTAGATTAGGTTTAATTTTAATTCTATCGCTGAGCGGAAACAACACTCTTTGTAAAGATGGATCGTCCCAGGAGGCGGAGGAGATTCACAGAATGTTAGCGGTAAATGGGGAAAACACAGCTTCAAAGTTACCGCTTGGGAAAGCCACTATTTTGGCTATCGGAGCTAGCAACCAAATGTTAAAAAGCCAGAATATTGGCTATCGGAGTGCAATACGTTAAATTGATGTATTTTATTTCATTGCGCTTTTCAATGAACTTTTACAAGTTTAACAATTAAATCGTCTAATTTTGGGGTATAACGTTTTTTAACTAATTTGAATAGTTTTC
Source organism: Halesus radiatus (assembly GCA_022606495.2). Lineage (NCBI taxonomy): Eukaryota > Metazoa > Arthropoda > Insecta > Trichoptera > Limnephilidae > Halesus > Halesus radiatus. The sequence goes on from JAHDVE020010219.1 coordinate 178,470, forward strand.
ACGGTTTCAGTTTGAAATCTAGTTTCGGTTGGTCGCTAGTTGGAAGTTATTTATTTAACTTGAAACGACGTGACGTAGGTATTACGTGCAAAGTTGATCGGTTAGTGTCCGAGTTGACAAATGTGTCGGATTACCACACAGGCGTCGTGGGATTAATACCTCCATCACGACACAAGAAAAATTTCTGTGTTTATATGATGGAAGCAGGAGTTTAAAAACATATATTGTTAGAATATTTGTAACACGGGAATGGTTGTCTTTCTTTAAAAAAAGTTTGTGCCGGTAAATTGTATCTGCAACTTCTCACCTTTGCAAAGAAGCGTCGAGATCATAATGCAACACTTTTTTATCCTGCACTAACTTCAGAAGTTGAGATAAAACAAATTTAGATTTAACAACAATTGGATTATCTACAGGGTTACTTAAAATGATGGACTCAATTTCGCATAATTGCGTCAGCCTGTGCCCTTTCCTACACAGAGACATCCAAATTATTCAAATTGGTGATACCAATGACATATCTCGAATGCTCTATCTAGGTTCAATGTTAAAATTAAGACGAAAGGTACGCTGAACTACAGTTACCGAGTCTGTTTTACAGAAGTCACGAACACAGAAATCCTTGTGCTGCGTAGTAGCCATTTTACTCACAACTGACGCGAAATGCCTACTTGATGGCGTGAGCACTTTAGCGGTAGTTTTCTCAACTATAAACGGTAGGATTCGAAACTTTCGAACCTCCTCTTTCAATTCCTATCTAGATCATTAATATATCACGTATAATTCATAATATCAGAATTCATGAAATGTAGAGGTAAGAAATTGAGTCCGTTATTTTGTAACCTAGTATACAATTACAGTAGAATATTTTACGCTACTGTCTACACTTTCAAAGTGATAAATAATTCATATTAATAATACAATACTTCACATTTAGGACAATCCTTAAATAATGCTGTCATATCAACTCAGTATGGAAGTGGAATGCGCAATATGCATTTTGATATCTTGTTGGTACAGAAACAAGTCTAATGAATGTTGTAGGATGCTGAACTCCCAAAGGACCGGGCGTAGAAGGAGATGAGATGTTATTCAGTTGAGTTCTCGGTTCAAGTATCTTTGAGATCATTCGACGATGTTTTTAGGAGGACTTAAGTTGATATCACAATCATTTGTGAATTTATGATTGAATAAGGAAATCTACAAACGTTTTTTTATTATTTTATAATTTTATTGAAATAATGAATTTGTTTTATATCAGCATTGAAAAAGAGACAACAAACATTTGAGAATATGACATTTCAAAACTGAAGAAAATTCTATACGTCATTAAGGTTGAGTAGTTATGATCCTTGGCTACGAATACGGAGATCGCAGGTTCAAATCCCGGTGAGCGCAAGAAAATTTTATTTGTTTAATTAAATGAAACAATAAAACTTTGTTTTAACCACTTTTTATTTTTTATGACAACCCGTTTCGGCGCAACCGTTCCATCATCGGTGCAAAATATATACTAACTTAACAATATTACAAAATTATGGCAGAGCATACATATTAGGTGTCGCAATACGGGTGGAGCCGTCATTACAGATTAGTAAAGAGGGGGAAAGAGATAGATTGAGGGAGGGGTGAAAGTAAAAATATTTAAAATGGGGCTGTAAGATAGATTTTTTGTTTGTTAATAAAATACTCATTACGATTAAGGGATTTATTAATTTCTAAAGATTCCAAATTATCTAAGTGTGTACCCTTTCTGTTAATGTGATGAATATTGATCGCTGTATTTTTATCAAAACTATAATTATTTGAAATAATGTGATAAGCGAATTCAGATGTATTTTTTATATTATTGGAAATACATATATATATATGTATTTCCCTGATGGTGGAACGGTTCTTCCGATACCGGTCGGCGTAAAAAATAAAAAGTGATAAAACGATGTTTTATTGTTTCATTTAATTATATTGGATAACCACAAAGCGATAACTTTATACAATAGTGGCTTTATTTGTTTAATTTCTGTTATTTCACTATTTATTCGTATATAGTATCCTTGCGGCACGTTTCAGAATATTAGATACGTGTTTTCAGTATTGCCCTGATGAAAGCCCACCATTTTGAATCGAAACGTTGCTTGAGATGGCTTTAGCCGTGTTTGGTGACCAGATCTGAATAGCCGGGACTTCCCCGCCTTCCTCTTTCCAATCTCTTGCCTCTCACCCACTACCTTCAGTCTCATAGCATTCCCCAGTTGGGGATGCCATAGTCTCATTGGCTCCAGACGTTTGGGAGCAGTTGGGACTTTCGCGAGGTATTCACATTGCAAAAAGGAAATGACATTTGTATTTGAATATAGATGTGTTGAAATAAAAATTCCAGGTAGACAAAGCTGTGCATTTTTCATGTCAGGTCAAATGGGCCATTTTAATTCAATGTTACGACACAAGGTAAATAAGTTTGTTTCATTTCTCGCCCTTGTAAAGGAGCTTAATTTGTAAAAATATAGTGGATCTGCAGTTTCTTTTAACCGTGGTTTAGAAATCAGATTTGAATTGCTACCCAACTTTCCTTTACCCTCTTTCCCCTCTTCGGTTCCTCTTCCATTTCCTTCTGCCTTATAACACGAGTTTTGTGGTGCACTAGTGCCACTGGTCCCAGGCACTTGGAATTCTTGGGTAGCCAATTAAAAAAGAAGTACCTACTTAGTTAAGTCCGTTGCAATAGTTGCTAATCAAATCAAATTAGGCAATGTGCATTTAAAATAATTTTTTTTTATTTAATAAAGTAAAGTACCTTTTTATATGAATACCGTACAAGAGTCCCAACTGCTTCCAACGGTCTGGAGACATTGAAACTATGGCATGCCATGAGGAATTTTGTGAGGCTGGAGGTATTTGGGCTTAGGAGAAGGGGAGGAGGAAGGTGGGGAAATACCTGGCTATTCAGATATGGTCACTAAACACGGCTAAAAGTCATTTCAAGCAACGTTTCAATTCTGAATGGTGGTCTTTCACCAGGGCGATACTGAGAGTATCTTCCACTCTGGAACGTGCGCAAATATACTGTATATTTTTTTAAATGAATTAATTTTGAAACAACACAAATTAATTAAATAAAATTAATTACGTTAAAACAGCAACTTCCAATAAGGTAATGCATGTTTAAAATACCACCATATAATTAAAGCATTATACATTTAAAATGAATACTTCTAATGGCAAAGCTGCTACCGTTTTAATACCAGCATCTAATGGAAGAACCCTTTGCTAAAACATACTAGGTCCCCCTAAGAAAATGTACGCTCAAATTAACATCATTTAATCATTGTAGAAAATAATATTAACATAACCTAAATGAAACAGGAAAACGGTAAAAACGACAGAAAATAAAAAGATTTCAGTCGCATCTGGGACTCGAACCCAGGACCTCTGCCTATCCTGGGCAACCGCTTAACCAACTTAAAATGGGACAAAAAATGGAGACTAATATTGACAAATCTTGTATTTGTGATACGATATCGATGAAGATGACATAAATTGAACTGGTTTCATTAGCTTTTTTGGTTAAACGGTTGCCCCGGATAAGCAGAGGTCCTG
>JAHDVE020010220.1:0-16178 GCA_022606495.2 Halesus radiatus
CGAAAAACATGGGAAAAACAATAATCCTTACGAATATCATTCATATGTAAAGACTTATATGACGAAAAATTTAGAAACTTTTAGAGAAAAAACCACATTAGTTTTTTGTGGCAACTTGTAGCTAGCTAAAAAACTTAGCTATTAGTTTGTCAAATAGAATTTAAAAAATAACCTACAATTGATAATGCAAGAAGGAAACAACAATAACTTACAGGACTATTATTAAAGTGACCTTTTATCAAATGGAGTCGGATACCATTCGCCTAATTTAGAAAGTAGAAATTAAAAAACAAACACCCTTTTCGAAAATGGAAACATAATATTATTGTTTACGACATATCGCAAATGCAATATAATTTATCAGCCTCTAATGTTCTCATTATCGGTCGATCAATGTATGAAAATGGAGAAAAGATGCCTTATGAACTATTTGAGATTGAATCAATGGTGAATCGACGACGATCAAAGATTGGAGGACCAGTTACTGGAACAATCTTTTTCGGAGAGAATTAAGGCTATAATCAACAACAGCTCCAGTGACTTTGAATATGAATGGCAATCAAATGTGAATTTTAAAAACAATCATATATATCACATTAATAAAAAACAAAAAATTCAGCTTTATTTTTAATAGTTATATGTACCAAAAATATTAATTTTATATTAGAAGTACATTTTATTTCTAAAAAATAAAAATAACAAAAAACTATATTTATGATGATCAAGAAACTATTGCTTTGAAAATAAGTCAGCATTTTTATTGTTTTTGATGAACTATATAATTTTTCGACTCAAATCTTATTTAAAAGAAAAAAATCGAAAAAATGTAGTAATAACTTTGAGCAGGTCAATAATATAACAAGATATTGATTGAAAAATAAATAATTATAAATAAAAAGAAAACATAAGTCTATAAATAAAATATTAATTTTCGTGTAAGAAACTTTATCGATAAATTTTCATTTTATATCTCATGTTTATCTTTTACAGCTTTACTGAAAAATAATACTATTATAAATATTAAATTGGTAGAAATTTATATGCAACAAATATATGAAAGAGTGGAAATCATTTTTTAGATTCAATATAAAACGTAGATGAATGATTAATAAATAATTTACCGATTGTAGTGATACTTTTTCCCAATACTTTACCCCGATCTATTATTAGAACCTAAGGATTATAAAAGATTACAATCTATAAAAAAGCAAGAAATAAAAATACAAGCAGTAAAACAATGAAGAGGGAGTAAACAGTAAATTAAGGAATGAGTGGGAGGAATAAGGTTATTGTTAGAACTACTCAACTTTTATTTTTTTAAATGATAACTGTTAAGTCGAGATGTTTGTAGTTTTTGTCGAGATTAAACAATTGTTTTTTGTTTATTCGGCTTATACATTTTAATTTGCAAAGCTTTATTAACTTAGAAAAAAATAAATTAAATTTATTATTTTACAATATTTTACAATATTTTACAATTATTACGATGTTTAAATTATCACAACAATTTTCAGTAATTTCCTAAAAAAAATCCATTCTAAAATCTCATTTGTTTAAAAATATATATTTTCAACAATCAATAGAAACGGCAGTTTTTGTAAAAACTAATAATAATCCACAAAAATCTTAGTGGTGACGTGACATATATATTTAGATTAGTAAAGAAAAAACTTTCCATAATATCCTCATTCAATTTCTTTCCTGATATTTTTTTTCCTTCTTTTCGTGCTTATTCCTCTTGAAGGTTTCCTAAAACTCTTCTGTTCGGTTCATGAACATGTCTTTCTTCTTGCCTTTCGGCAGATAATCTTTTACTATTTTTATAAATACTTCCGGATCCAGAACAGGGATGCACTTCTTGTCGTCCAGCTGTAGACACCTTTGTATCAGGAATCGATCCTTAGTCACCAGGATCATATCCTGACACTCCTTCACACTGCTTGCCCCCACGATCTCTACAATCTTTGTATCGGCATCGGAAGCCTTGTCAGCCTTTGACACTCTAGGTACCCCTCTATTCGAGTATGCAATACCCAAGGAGGTTAAGATCTTGTCAGCTTATTCAGGAGCGAGAAATTCCTCATCAAGTACAATATGAGGGGTCTTAGGCAAGTAGCTACATATTGCCTTGAATCTTTCGATGGCTTCCTGTTTGTATTTTGGGTCCTCTTCTCTCAGCATCTGCCTGAGTCGTTTATTTTCGTTGATGACGTTAAAGGCATCGATTAACAACATGCTTGTATCTTTAATTTAAAAAACGTACTGAGCTTCTTTTACATCGGCCACCTTGTTTCGAATCTCGTTTTGATTGCGACGACACTTTTAAAAGATAGAAGTTAGCTTGTGCACTTTTTAGATCGCTGTATGAAGCTGCCCTTTACTTGCCCAAACGGTGTGAATGAGTTTCCAGTCAGTTAAAGTGTCAGCTATTGGCAGGTTCCTGAGGATGCGAAATTGTTAGATAAACCTATTTAAGGTTGGGTTGTCAGTTGGTTATTGAACTTGTTGCAGGTGACTGGCTACCTCGTTTATGTCACCCTAAAAAAGCTGCAAAAGACTTGAGTTGTACTCGTAATTCATGAATCCGATGCTTTTTAAAATCTAATGTTATTGTAGCCAAAGGGGGACTTCCTCCTCATCTCCTGAAAGATTGCATTTATAAATATTATTGTCATTATTTTTCGGCTATTCACGCTCTCCTTCTTAATCGAATCCTTCCTCCTCACATTCTTCTTCAGCGTGAATAACATTTTCTTTTTTTGTCATGTTTTGAGAGGATTGCGTCATTGCCGACATCAAACAATTATCTGCTTATTAGGTGTCAGCCGCTACCAGAGTGCTATTAATTTTTTTTAAAGGGTTCTACCTCCCGACCCTCGGTTCTTCAACGCATCGCTCCTCCTGAGATGAAACTTGAGTAGTCGACACAGGGAATTATTAGTCTCGACAGTTCCTTCGGTATCCGCATTGTTTGTAACCTTTATTTCGATGAGTAGGCCGCATTCAGCACAATTAACCTATTTTATAATTATTTATTACCCTTCAATTTTAAAAATCAAAGACTTTTTGTTGTAATAAAAAAGGAGCAGTCGAACAATATAAATATATTAAAGTTTTAATCGCAATTATAATATGAACATCTATCTTCTTAAAAAAATATGCTACTAATTATATAATAAATGTCAAATTATACCTAATATTAATTTGAATATATCTATATAGAGAAAATGATACAAATACACATAAATTGAAATAAAAAATATAGACTGATATTGATATATATCATTTTAAGTAAATTGAGATAAAAAATACAATTATTTCATCATTTCATAATGATTCCTGCCAAGATATTTTCTATTGATCAAACCGATCTAACAAAATGGTAAAAACCGACCTACACAGCTGTCAACAAATATTTCCCCAGGCAAGGTTTCTAACACGATTTCGAGGAACCATACTATCTCCATTCAACCAGCGAGACGGAAGCCTTGGGCTTCGTGCTGCTCTGCTATTCTAATGCCATTACTTTCACCCCCGAGATCGAATAGCTTATTTCCAGATTCAAACTTCAAGGCTTCTTTAAGTCCATCAAAAATCATACTCCCCAACAAGTCTTTTCGTTCTGCACTGCGTTTAAAAAAGAACTTAAATTGTTTTTCGAGAATTTTAGTATCGGCAAAGTCAAGGAAAGCTTGAAACATGTAGCGGGTCTCACGTTATAGCTCGTCGATGCCACAAAAAAGAATTCAGAGCCGACATGTAAGTAGTCAATCGTTGAAGATAGAAATGAAGTAGGCCTGCATCATACTGTAATAATTTATGAAACCAAGGCAGAGAAAAATCGCAATGGGTATATCATCGCTATATACGTGGACAAATCTATTTCTGGAGGGATTGCGGGCCAATGTATCAGATGTGCGAAGAGTCGAGATGCTCTCGATTCGCACAGTAAGTTATGCTTCGATTGCTTTAAGGGTGGGAACCAATAAGGAAATAGTTTAAATACATATTTAATAATATTCATTTGCGTGTTGTTCTTCACATTGGTTGTCTCGTTCTTTGAAAATCCAATGTATGATTTCGGTTTACCCTCATAAACTGAATGATTATATAGATAGAGATATAAATAGTTAAATCAAATATATATGAAATTTCTAATAAAAAAATAATTAAAAAAATATAAAAAAATATTATTAAAATATTATTAAAATACATATTATAGCTTATCTACATAAAAAAAACAATCAATCATCGGTCAGAAAACGCTTAACTGTGTCCTAAATTTTCTTGACTTCCCTCTCAGTCAACTGGGGGTTTCTATTTTCATAGACAGTCCAATATTCCCCTGCTGTTAATTCAACTAACTTAGCGAATAATAAGGATTGAAAATAAATAACATGAGTTTTTAAAAAATCAATATATAAATTTAAAGTCTAAAATAATAAGGATGGAGAGAGAGAAACAAAAGTGGACCTAATATTATGATTGATAACGACATTATATTATTTTGAATAAGAATATGTCGTATAAAAAATATTCAAGGGAAGTATTGTGTCTTACTGAAATCATAACGTCTCTTTTATCGTTACCAGACTGCAAAATTATTTACCAGTAAGCGAGCCATTCACCTTTGGTAATTATTCCGTCTTTATTCAAATCGATCTCGCGAAAGAAAATGTCGGCCTTTCTTTCACCCAAATACTGCTTGACTTCATCGAGCACTAGTTTACCTGTCTTTCTGCGGTTGATAGTGTTGAATACGTTGATTGCATAATATGCCAATTATTTATCCATCTGGTTTCTTGTATTTATTATTTAAGATCATTTTGAATAGGAGAATTGTGGATTTTTTGGATAAAGTGGTTTGTAAATACTTGAAGATTCGAAGAGCCTAATCCCATAAAAAGGTTTTTCTATAGGACGATGTTGTGTGTTTTATTTATAAAATTATATATATAAAACAATATAAATTGTAATACAGTGTTTAATGTTTTTTAATGAGCGATATTAATTTATTTTTTTAAAATATCTACATTTTTATTACTTAAACAATAAAATAGACATAGTGTCGTTCTCAACATTTTGGGTATACTAAACTCTCAAATACAACGTTGATATCTATTTCGGTCAAAATCACCAAGTTTTCTCAGTGCATTCTTTAAACCTTTTACTCAAAAAAGGTAACCACTGTTCCCGGACCAAGCCATTTACTGTAAAGTTTGGCATTGCGCTTCAATTTGGCTTTTTGAATGATTGGATTATTTTCTTAGCACATATAAATAAATGTTTTAAGTAAGAATATATATAAAGAATAATGAATAATATTTATTTATTGAGAGAGTGAGTGATATTTTTTATATTTATAATTTAGTTACCGAAATTAATCCATTGGAGTTTGTCTATGCGATTCAAACACATCATAATAGCTGCTGTCGATACTTTGTTTCCATCTAATCCAAAAGTTTAAATGTATATTCATATATGATAAATGAATGTCACAGGTTAAATACATAGATTAAGATGAGTGAGATCCGGCATCCCCTTTATCAAATGCAACAGGCCAGAGTCTCCCAAATTATTGTCATCTAATATAATTCAAAAAAATAACCATTATACTATTAGAGAGGAACATCGTTTTTACATAAATTTAGCAGCTCGATTTTGTTTAGTTTTGCTAACAATTTAGCACTGGTGTCATCAATTCGACATTTGGTCAGAATCACTGATTTAAGGCTGTACCACTGATGGATATGCTCGAAAATATTCATCCACCCGATGGTCGTGGCAAAGCATTCGTCAATAACCAGGAGTTTACAATCGATAATTTTCTTAACATCTTCTTGGGTGATCGTCTTGTTGTTGAGACGAAACATACAAACGCTTTGGTTATGGTCAGACATATTGTTAATATACTAAAAGTCTGTGATTGTTTCCACTAAAATATTATTATTTTTTCAATGAATAAGTAAATGTTTATATTATTTCTATTGAATAAAGCAATGGAGATGAATATATATTTTTTAGCTACTATAAAAAATGCGAAATAAAGGCTTCAAATTTTGTTTAAAATTATAAAATAGGTAAAATAAGTAAATATACATCAGTTTGCTTAACGTTTTAGCCACATTTTTTTATTGAATTTACCACATTTTTTTTAATGATTTTATATTACACTTTTCATAATACTAAAAAATAAATATACACACTAATAGATAAAATAGTTAATACCACATGTATCATACATACCCCCTCAATATCTATATATTAAACATTATATCATTATATCAAAAAGATATTGAGCAACAATGGGGAAAAAAGTTAACATGAAGAAAATCGAGGTTAAAGACTATCCTGGATTTATTCAGGATTCAAACTCCAAAAAACTCTTTCGAAATACTCAGGAAACCAGACGCCAATTGCAGACACTCGAAGGAGCACTTCCCAGGTTCAACATCGGATTCCGCCTCTATAATCATCTCGATATAATCAAATAACTTTGCCTCCCAACAAAGAGATTTCGAAGCACTCTCTAAAAACCTATTATCAAAATCTTTCGAGCTTTGCACCCCATCCAACTGAAATAATCGATACCAATTTACGAGTGCAAATTAGAGACCGCTCTTATAGGAATAAAAATGTTTAAGCACTAATAAAATATCTGCATCATCAAGTTATGGCCAGCAGGACTCACCTTCTCGATTTTTAACCTCACAAATCAATCGTAGCGAAAAGGATAAATTAATTTCCAAAGCTCCTTGTCCAACCCTCTCCACGTTCACATCTACAAGGGCCAAGGAGATGAGTTCATTTTTACTTTCCTGACATCAACCACTCTGAATTTCATTGGTCTCTCTTTTGAATCAACTGTTGAGGATTCGATCGATGGGGGGATATCTTGGGCCAAGTCCAAATATTCGAGCTGGGAAGCTATTGATGAAACCCAGAGGAGTCATCTTTGGGGCGGCAAATTACTAGCTATACAAAAAGGGGGAGTTCTTCGAGCGTACAATCTCTCCAATTTTAATTCACGGATCTTCGCGAGGAGCTGCCTGTGTTTTTGTGTAGTGGAGAATATCGTGTATGCGTTTACCCGACAGTGTGAGCTCTTGTTGATTGATGAAGAAGGCAAAACCTTGAAAAGCCTTCGCCTCGGTATCCATATCTAAAGCATTTAGGCGCTTGAGTGTAACAGCATGGTGAGACTGTTTCTGGTAAAATCCGAGGGCGTTATCAAGATCCTGCACGTATCTGCCGATGGTGAGATGAAGATAGGAGTTACGAATATTCCTGCGTACCAAACCATATATAACATAAGGTATTTGGAACAAGAAGGAGTGTGCCTAATTGAGGGGAAGGAAGACATTGTGGCGGTGCATAGGTCTTCGCAAACTTATATGACTCTTTGCAAGTAGGACTTGAATTTACTGTGCACAGACAATAAATACATATATAGAGTTGTGTCTGATAATATTCTAAGATGCACATAACTATCCAATTGACCCATTTATCACTTTGGTCTTTTAAAAAAAGTACTTATATTAACTAAAGGAATTTTATTTCATTATTAGTATATAATTTAGATTGTTATTTTTTTTATACTTTATAAGTAATATCTAACAATATAATTAAAATAAATATATTGATCCCAAATCATATCGATAAATATAAAGTATTTGATTTTTACGAATCCTTTTGGAATATGTTTTTTTAAAAATTAAAGATAATATAACTATTTTTGAAGTTTGTTTAAATATTTAAATCTATCTTTTTTGATATGTATAAACGACCTGAGGCCAACCTAACATCATCCATAAGCCTCACAAACCTCAGAACTCGACTTTCTGACCTCCGTCTCCCCAACTCCCCACTCTTTAGACCTGACGAAATTCAAAATGTATACCACATTTAAAAAAAATAACCTATTCAAATCAAAACATAATAACTCATTAATTTCTTTTCCTGCAGATTCGACTAGAACTCAAATATGATACAATCAAGTATTCTCCTCGCAACGATATTTATCCACAGTCAGGAAGCCAGAATAAAATAGCCTCTCCAAGGTACAACGGCGCTCATGGAAACGACTCATACCAATATGAGGCAACCTCCCGTCTGCCTCCTCTAGAAATAACTTTACACACTCATCACGGGGCGCACTCACTTCGGTTCAAGTACCGCGAAGATACCACCGTACGGGAACTCGACAATTATCTCAAGGAAGTGGTGGATCGCCAGTACGTGTTGTTCAAGAGTGGCAACATGATGGTCGACTACTTCTTGACGAGGCATTCTGAGAAAGTATCGCAGCTGAAGAACATGCATCTTATCCTGCGAGCTAGCGAGATCCAGAAATGTCAGAGTTCCGATAACAGTCTGAAGAGATTTAATATAATCAAGTGTGTAGGCTCGGGAGGTTTCGCCAAGGTATTTTTTGCGGAAGTTAACGGTATGTATGTGGCACTCAAAGTCATCAATAAGAATTTCCTCGTGCAGAACGAGAAGGAGATGATAGTGGAGAACGAGAGGAACATCCTCATACAGCAAGATAGTCACCCATTTATCACAAAGATACACTACGCCATCGAGACCGAGAACTTCATATGCATTGCCCTCGAGTATTGCAGTGGTGGAGAGCTTTTCTACTTACTAAAAAAAGTCAAGAGAATGAAAGAGGACTAGGCGCGTTTCTATTTTGTGGAAGTTCTTATGGCTCTCAAGGCCCTTCATGAGAAGAATATCGTCTATCGTGACCTAAAGCCATAAAACATAATCATTGACAGCCAAGGACACGTGAGATTGGCAGATTTCGGCCTATCAAAATACATGGATAACGACCTTACGCATTCCTTCTGCGGCAGCGCATAATATATGGCACCTGAAATGCTGTCCAAGACGGGACATAACGCCTCAGTTGATCATTACTGTATTGGAGCACTGCTTTATGAGCTGGTGACAGGACTGCCCCCTTATTACTCAAAAGACCAGTCTTAACTCTTCAGGAATATACTCACTTCGACATTATAGTTCCCAGACAGGTTGAGTTTGTCTTCGGAAATAAAATCGCTGCTCAGTCAGCTGCTGCAAAAGAACCCAAAGCGTCGACTGGGATACTCGATGGGGATTATTGAAATTATGGCGCATCCTTGGCTCAAAGGAATCTCTATGAGCGATGTGATGGAGAAGAAGCTAGAACCTCCATTCAAACCAAACCTACTTGAGTACAACTTTGACGACAGCGAATACCGACAGGAGGAAAGCGAATCTCTTGCCGAGCTGGTTCGAGAGAAAGAAACAGGGGATCTGAAACTCCCCTTATTTCGCAAGTTTTTCTACGAATCAGATGAGATGAAACGCAAAAAGCTCGAGATAAGCAGAATTCCTGATAGGCGCGATCCTTATGTCTCACTGCCAACTGAAACCGCCCATTCGCCTCGGGTTGCATCCCCAAAGATTGTTTCGCCACGGTAAGCACCAACCTCTGCTGGTAATCTCGATAGTTTCAGACCTTCAGTCAATAACGGCAGAGCCATCAACCTCTTCCCGGAGAGACGCTACTTCCCGTCCAAAGATAATAACAACGTTGCCAACTCTTTCTCACGTCCCGATTCCCGACCTGAGACACGACCAGACTCACGACCGTACTCTCGTCCCGAGCCTGATAACCGTGCTCCTTCCTCCAATACCCGACGGGCAAATGTGGTTATTCGATACCAGCCTTCTCCATCGGCTCAGAGACTTGCACTTGAAAATAGTGTAAAAAATAGTAATGCTGGGTACGGTCTGAGAAAATACGAGTCTAGTCAAAACGTGTACCAACGATACTCTGTGGACAAGAAGAAGCCAGGCCACCAAGCCTACCAGTCCGATGATTGCTTAAAGCGCAATTTCAGTAGAGAAAATGTTTTGATGGCAGCCAATAATGCCAGTCTGTTGGACGGTCGCAACTACAGGCGATTCGTGCAGCCCAGCACTAGCGGACAGATCGGATTTACATCACAGAACAATTCAAAACAGTCGAATAGCGGATCTGTCAACAAGGTCCGGCCTGACAGTTACAAACGGCTTGGAGGTCCGGACTGGAAAAAGTATGAGTCACCTCCCCACATGAACTACGAGTACCTGAGGCCTGCAGGGGGGAAGCAAGTGGAAAATCTCAAAAAGGGGTATCTGAACAAGTAAAAGATCAGAAACTATTTTCAGAAGTGATGAGTAATGTTAATCAATTGCAATTTATGAATAAGAATAATAAATTCATTTTTTTAATGGATAAATAAAGTATTTTTGTAAATTATATAAAATTATCAATAATAATATATTTCAATCAAAAAATTACATAAATTCATTTAAATCAATAATAATAATCAAAAGGTACCCAGGCAAGACAAAAATGGAGGAAGAAGAAATTGAAGGTGAACAAAAACAGCAGGAACAACTGCTGGAAGAAGAAGACCCGGAAGAAGTGCCTGAAGGGGCTGAAGGGGCAGCAGAGGGCCTCGCTCTCTAGCAATCGGAGGAAGAACCCGCCTCGAACAACCAGGGCGAACCCACCAACAAAGATATCGAGGAACCACCCGCCGATCTTCCAGAGCCAGAGGAATAAGAGTAAGAATAATAATACGAAGAGCGTGAGGAAGAAGAGCTCGAGAAATAAATAGTAGAAGTATAGTCTCGACCAGAAATAAAGCCACCCCAAACCACAGAGCATCTGGAACAAGCCATCCAAAGGCTCTAAAGAAAAAATTATGAGCTCTACATCAACGTATAGGAACAGAAAGCTGTCGTCTCTGAATTTGCAGCCAGTCTCCTCAAATTGCAAAACTAAAACCGCATTCTCCAAGAATCCAAGATCAACACGGAATATCTCATGAAAAAAGCCACAGTGCAGACGAAGGCAGCCGAAGCCAACAGGGACTAATATAAGGCGCTGCTCGATCAAGCCAGATAAAAGCTGAGAGAGTTTGCAGATGTAGTATCAACAGCAGAGCTTTAGAGGAGACTTCAACTTGAGCAGCTGCGAAGCAGAGCCTTAGCAGAGGAAGTGTAGGGTCTCAAACTTCAGTTGCAGCAGACAGAGACTGCTCCACCTATCGATACCGATCTTTAATGCTATGAGGCAGTCGATCGATTGAGTTTCGAAACTTCTCAACTTAAAAACGAGCTGAGACAGAAAGATGCGCACATTTAGTTTTTTCGAAAAGCTAATGAAGAGCTAAACGCTGTAAACCAGGCACAGCAGGCAGAAATCAGAATTTTGAACTAGGATGGTTAACAGCACAAGGCTCTGATCTCGGTAAATGCCACCAGTGCCCAACGAGTCAACGAAGACTCTGAAATACTCAGGGCATCGGTGAAAGAAAAGGAGGCAGAGATCTCAAGTCTGAAGAACAAACTCGAACAAGAATGGAAGCGGAAACGCGAGCAGGGACAGAGTAGCAATCATTTGCTTCAGAAACAGATGGTCCTCAAGGATTACCTTGAGCTCGAAAAGAATTTTTGCATCCTAAACGACGAGTGGTAGAAGGCCAAAAGTACAGCCAAGAGATTGGAAGCCGAGCTGCACCGAATGAAGGGAGCTTCAGTGTCAAAGGGTGAGTATGAGGCACTGAGCAAAAGATATGTGCGAGTCAAGAAATGCTTGGAAGAGACGCTCAAAAATAGCAAAACGACCACAGTCGGAAAAGAGATGGAGAACGGGAGCAGCTTTGCAGCGAAGGCCTTGGCCGAGCATGAGATGGACCAACTGGAAACCCTGAGGAAGATTGTGGAGAAGTCAAATAACACTGCGATGTTTGAAGATCCTGAGACCATCGCAGAGGTGGCGAGACTGAGAGGCCAAGTGAAATAGCTTTACCAGACGCTGGACAGGCAAGCAGAGACTATGTCTGTTTTCGAGCGGGAGTTAGAAGCTAAAGAACATCTCCTCGGAAGTTACCGCAGTCGATGCAATCAGTACTGGCTTGAAATTTCTCAGCTTTCGGAAGACATCAAGATACTCAGAGCAGAAAATCAACAGTTGCACGGGTCGAAGACGTCCTAACATGGCCAGCTAGCGGTACTGGAAGCGAGGACGGTCGAACTACTGGCACGGGTGGAGCTGCTGAAGAGGGAGTCTGCAGTATGGAGGCAGGCTTACGAAGCAATGAAGTAGCATGACGAATTTATCCAAGCCAATCGCGAGATGCAAGGAAAAGGGACTCTGGATGAGGGACTCGAGGAGCCTCGGGAAAGACAGATAGAAATTGAGATCGTTCAGGTTCCCAAACAGCACGTGGAGTGTTAAGCCACAACGCAAACAATCTCGGCAGAGTTCCACCTAGAGGAGCTGCAGACAAAGCTCAAAAGGGTGAGCACTGCTTACGAGTCGCTGAATAGACTAGTGGAGGCGATGGGTGGGACGAGGGCAGAGATCGAAGCAGAGAAGCAAAAATTGAAGCAGATGCAATAGAACTTTAACATTCGATTCAAACAGCTAGCTGAGGAGAAGAAGGAACAGGAGAGCTGGAAGGTCAAGACCAAGGAGAAGCTGGAGAGGCAGATTCGCGAGGAGTTCCTGGAGCTGCGAGACCTCATAGATAATGAGCGTTTGGTGAAAACGCTTAGGAGGGCAAAGTTTTTACTGCTATAATACGAAAAAGGTGAGGACAAAAACGACCAGAACAACCAGAGTTAGGAAAATAATTCAGTGCCGGAATAGGACAAGCAAGAGGAAGCTGCATTGGAACTCTGAAAATGTTGTTTATTTAACTTTTTTTTTTTTATGTATAAGCATGCTGATAATAGTTTATAATTCTAGATATTTTTTTAATACATAAAAATAGTTACATAAAAATATATATTATTATTATTCCGACAAAAATAATAAGGAAAGAAAAAACATAGTAAAAAATATTTTTTCGACTCTAACTATATCATCCATTTCTCGAAAACAGCAAACAACCTACGCATAGGATGTATAATCAATACACGGAGATAGATCAGAAGCCGCTCAACATGAAGAAGGTGTTGCTAGACCCTATGCAGCTGCCCAAGGCAGGCAGGCGCAAGAAGCACAAGGCAAATTCTAAAAACCCCTACAAAATCAAAAAGATCCGCATCCCCGGCGAGGAGGCCATGCGTCCCAAAAGAGTAGACGGCTTTGAGCTTCTGCGGCTATTGCACTTCTAACACCCCCGCGAGATCATTCGTGCAGACATCTCTTACAAACGAATCGTGGAGATCAACCCCGATCATCTAGAATTCTTTTCAAATCTCGTTGAGCTAAACTGTGCCGAAAACGAAATACGACTCTAGTGGCTTCAGAAGCTCCCTGCAGTTCAGCTTATCGATATCTCTCATAACAAAATCACATCATTTCCCCTCGAGCTTACTGGGTTTCGTATGTTGCGCAAGCTCAACCTATCATTCAACTGTATTGAATCTCAGTATGTAGCTCATCTCGCCATGCTGCCCGCACTCGAGGAACTGGACCTCGGTAACAATAATTTACGAGAGCTGCCTGACGATCTCTCCAACTTTGAGACTCTGCGTCGCTTAGACTTGGCCGGAAATACTTTCAGTTCCGACCACCGAGCTGCTCTATTCTGGGCTGCTCTCAGTACTATTCCTCAACTATCAGGATTATCAATATCGAGGAACCGTATGCGTGGTATTCATACTGAGAAACTAGCTGCTGGTAACTTTGGACGTCTTGAAACTTTGGATTTCTCTTTCAATGCGGTGGAGAATCAACACAACTTGATATGTGCCCGAAACTTTACTGAACTCAAGAAACTGATTGCCACGGGAAACCCTTTCGCCAACCAGGGAGAGTTCAAAGGGCTGGAAATGGAGATATACGCTCGTACAGGTGCAGAATTGGTGATAGAAAGCGTAAAGCACTATTACTTAAAGCAAGAGAAACCCGAGAGGTGTCCGATCAGGTTCGAAAAGATCATGAAGGTGGAAAATGACAACTTCCTTAAAAACAAGAACGTTCTCTTCGGTCTCTAAATGCCCAGAGACGATCAGTTTAGCTAGGTAATATTTTTATTATTTATAACATCAATCCTATGAACAAATATTATGTTATATTATCGACAGTCTGAAGAAGACGAGGAAGAAGAGGCGCAACCAGAACCATAATAGGCTCCTGAACCTGAAGAGGAGAACAATGAGTAGGCTATGTTTATGACGGAACAGGTCAACGTGGTCAAAGCCAAGAAACCCAAACAGCAGGCAGCAGTCCTTGCTGATAGTGAGGCTGCATCGTCATTTCTTGCCCCCGCAGGCTCCGTCTTGCCATCCAACGCCCCGTAGGAGAGCCTGAAGCAGAGCATTCGAAGCGGCGGGAGCAGCGTGAGCAGTAAATTGTCTTATGACGAGTTCAAGAAGGTGGCAGCTGAGATGTTAGGTGGTGAAAGAGACTACAACCGTGCCTTCGACATTAACACTGCTTACAAGGCTCTTAAAACTGTGGTCAACCGAGCTAGAAACGAATGAAGATCTTTAACTATTATATTTTTTGTTTATCGATAAGTAATATATAATCTATCAACTTTTTAAATAAATTGAAATATTCTATTTATTGTCAATTTTTAAAGAAGAACAAGAAAGTATAATTTGAGGAAAAATATACATCTTATATTCATTGGAAACGAAGCTTGTTCTTCATGAGTATGCTGGTAGTGGAAGAAGATCTGCTGTTAAATCCTCTCTCCGCCCTGATCTCTCCGTACAGCTGATGGATATCTTTGCTGCTCTTCTTCTGCGCAGGTCGAATGTTTTCGAGAGTCTTGATAGAGTGGATATACTTTAGAGTTTTCGAACTCAGCATTCTCCATCGCTTGAATGCGAACTTCAGATAGATGTCATCGATTCGCTGGCGCTTCTTGACAAATTTCAGTAACAATACACTCTTGCGTCGGGTTGTCTGGGCCCTAGCTTTGAGCCAATGGAACAACTTAGATTTTGTGCGGTCGGCTTTAAAAAATTTAGATATTAGCGAGTAGTTGTGAACGACTTGTTTGATCTGGGCAAAGGCATCTTTGGTGAACTTCGAAAGATAGTTTGTTATGGCGTAATGGAGGAGGTGGGCGGCCTCAAATGGGAGCCTTTTAGTCTGGAGGATTCGGCGAAAGGCGATCCGCTTCTGGAAGTGCTGAAGAATGTTGAGAAGGCAGATCAGCAGAGAGGTTGGGAGTTTGTGGACGTAGCGGGAGGTTGCCGTGTCCACAGTGCTGAAATTTACGGAGTTTATATATTGGTTAGATGGAACCATATTTCTATAATGGGTACGCTCCTATGAAATCAAAATTTGAGGTTGACCGAGAGATATGTTTGGGCAGGTTGTAATTTTTTAGAGAGTATCTGCTACGATTTAGTACATGAAATTAAACACAGCTTTGACATACGGGAAATGAGTGCTGAAATAGGGGAATCCATGGGTTGTCTGCAGGGTGTGGTTTGGGATCATGATTTACGAAGCAGTTTCATCATTAGTAAAGTTCAGTGCATTCGTGGGCTGAGGAAATTGTTGGAGTCGATTAAGTCTGTTGGCCTAATAGAACAGTCTTCTGATGAGTTATTTATTATTGTTCTGAAGGACGGTCTCTTCTTCCTTGCCTTCAACCTCCAACTCTCTGAGCAGATATTTCATAAATATCTCATCTTGCCGAGATACATCGAGGAAAATTCTCTAAAATATTTTGATTTCTAACTTCTGTTTGTCAGCTTCCTAATTTACAGTCATATTGTGGTATATAGGGGCGGCAGTCGTGGTTACTATATCTCTAATTGTCTGATTCTTATCAAATAAACTGTCAGAAGTGGTTTCGAGGAGCTCTTTCATGTAAGCAAACTTCGTCTTCTCGACAATGATATGTTTTTTGATTGCCTCCAGAGTGCCCAGATTGGCTGGAGGACTGCCTTTGCGAAGATGGACTGCAGCTTAGTCGATATAACCATTCAACACTGTCATGCTATATGCCCAGTTTACCAACTGCTCACAGATCTACTTCTGCAATAGGTTATACTCCTGTCTATGCAGACAAACTGTGCTGTCTTCGTCGATGATCTATAGATTGGGAAAAAGGTTGAGTATGCAGATTAAGTGATTGGGTTATTGTTGCAATTTGTTTCCTTTGAGTGCTATTTTTCTGAGGAGCGAGGGGTGCGCAATTTTGGTGAACTCTCGCCAGGAA